>JADBJO010003583.1:0-17500 GCA_016801955.1 Conus betulinus | reverse complement strand
CCCGTTCCATATACATACGTCCTCGTATGCCTTCTTCCAGTGTCTCTTTTTTTTTTCTCCCAGTGGTATACAGTGACGGTGTCCTTACCGCTCACTGTGGCACACTCTGTTAGCTTGGAGCTTTTCAAAAAAAAAAAAGAAAAAGAAAAAAAATTCTTTCCCTCTTGTACCTTGTCCTCTCTTTTATCGCCCCCTCAACTAACTATCCCCTCCCCCCCCCCCCCCCCCCAATCTCCTCGTCCCTGGTCTCACCTCCATCACACCTCTTAATACTTTCTCAACCCTCCCCCCCCCCCCCCCCCCACCTCTCCCCCACCCTCCCTGCGCCTACTAAGTTCTCGTTGACGAGAATACAAAGCGTTCGTACCACCCCACCGCGCACCGTTACGGTTTGCTGGTTTGTACTGGCTTGCAGTCTGTCTAAAGTCACTGGTTGGCAAAGCAGACCTCCTAGGGAGACCGATAAAGAGGCTGGACTGGTTCTACCAGTTCCACTCGTGACCCCAAATTTCCAATCGACTTTCCGTAGCGGATATTCTTCCACCACAGGTACGCGTTTTTTTTTGTGATAGTACAAAAAAGGTGACAGAAATGATCAAAGGGATCATATAGAAGAGGAACGTTGTTGTGTATTATAAATATTACAGAGTCATCGTTCGATCACACCTAATTAAACAGTCTTGGAAAACAGTTCGTGTGTTTCTGCCGCGATGGCCATTGCTTCCACTTCTGTTGCTTAGCTGTTAATTAAGCTGCTGGGCGGAAGTCCCTAACACTTACGGGAAAAGAAGTATATTTATCAGAACGAGGCTAATCAATATTAGTGTAAATTACTTTTCTCCCTGTCAATGCACATAAACACAACAAACGTTATGTATGTTTTTTTTCTGTATGTATTTATTTACTTATTCGTTTATCATTAATTTATCTATTATTTGTGTTCCTTCTTTATTTAGATTTTAGGTAATGAGGAGGAGGAGGAGGAGGAGGAGGAGGATGTTGTTGTTGCTAGTTTTCCTGGTAGCAGAAAACGGCGGCGTGCCAGTATGGTAAATGGATGATGAAAGTCTATTCTTGCAGAAAGACGGTAAATCAGGATATGCTCATAATAGTGTTATGGATGGAATCGTTATGATAAATTTGCTTCATCAGATAGTGTGTTTATGGCGGGAATGATTGTCGTTAACCATGAGAACAATTACATTAGAAATGGTAAGTTATCCCAACACTGTGGCCTTCATTTCTGCCAACGCTTGATTTGCTTCACCTATAATCAAACATCGTGCAGTCGCCGTGGGCTGTCCCATGGACGCAAAATACTCGCATTGCAACAAAACAAAAAGGTGCAGAGATCGAAAAAAACAGCTGGAACATATACAAAAACTTAAAGAGCTGAAAAATGCAAATTGAAATGACTAGGAGAAACAAAATCATAACAGAGATATTGTCGATTTTGTCCAGGTAACCGAAACTGATGGGGTGCTTCTGCTGTCAAGCAGCTTGGACAACAGACGACAATGACAGAAAAATCCATGCTAATATGTAGTCTAAAAGAAATCAATATACAAGAAAAATGCGCCAGAGAAAAAGAAAATGGACACAGTTCACACACAAAAAAAGAACTGAGGTGAAACAAATAGTGTGTATTTGGGAGAAAAAGAACAGTGGGAAAACAACATTGATGACATTCGTGAACCATTTCCCAACTCTGTCAAATGCGTCGTCAGGCGATATTAATGGAGAGATTAAATAGGAATAAGAACCACATGCTTCGAAACAAATGATCGTTTCATAGGGTGAAATAAAGAATTGGTACACATCGATTCAGGACTGAGGTATATTTACAAGGAGAGAATATGAGAGCCGCGGGATGGCATCTCGGCTTGAAACGTACAGGTGTCGTCGCTAACTTTGTGTACTTACATATTACTCTAACAATAAGGCCTGCAGGTTACAGAGCAGGGGGTACCAAGGGAAAGTCATCTCCAGTAAGTGCTCTGTCTGATTCAAAGTGGCTCCGAAGTGGAAGAAAGTTGGACCAGCTGGCGACAACTGTTTCACTCTATGGAAGGCTCATCAGGCTTGGTAGCGGGTCCAGGTGGCTTAATGATAAGGGATACTTCCCCTCAAGTCAGACAGAAAATTCCTCAAAATCGGTATCCTCCGGCCTATGCGAAAAGTGTTTCAAAAAATGGAAAGAAAAGGAAAAAGACTCTACAAGATTAGCACTCGTTGAAGGGGAAAAGAAATGAATTTAATTGAAATGGCAGTTTTTGTCTTGAAACCAGCATGTGGAAATGTGTAAGACAAGGCCGAAGGAAATGCACATTTGGGGACCAAATCCACAAGAAATATAAGGGGAAAAAATGCTTTAAAGAAATCTCTGGTTTAAAACACTGTACTCCACAAGTCTGGAGAGCTCAAAGGTTGATAGTAAAACTTTGCAGAATTTGCTATTTGAGTGTTGCCAGCTAATTGATATATTTATATTTCACATCAACAATTTGAATTTTCACCAACTGGTCTTCGGTTATCGTTGTAACCAAACTTTCTAGACACCGAATCATTAAATACAAATGCAGCAAGCAAATAGGTAAAACACACCCCCTACACTGGTATTCCGTAATCATAAGGATGCAGAGCTGGTTTATTGGTTACGATTTTTTTTTTCAGATTTCAGCTTCCTTCAAGACAGAATGCCGGTACTGTCAGTGGACCTCACATCGATCCTGATTGGAGGGGTGGTGCTGTTGTGTCTGCTGTTATGGCGATCTACACGACGAACCCCTGGCCTTCCGCCAGGTCCTGGACCTGCCCTGCCCGTGCTAGGCCACCTGTATCTGCTGGCCAAGGATCCCCAGCCGCAGTACAGGGAATGGAAGCGTCAGTACGGGGACGTGTTCAGTCTGTACATGGGAAGAAAGGTAGTGGTGATGCTGACCAGCTATTCAGCCATCCGGGAAGCCCTTGTCACTTACACTGACGCCTTCAACGGTCGGCCCAAGATTTTTACAGTGGATCGGGTCTTCAGGAAATTAGTAAACGATAGTTTCTGTTTCTGTATTTATTGTATTGTTTTCAGTAGGCTTCACAAGCTAAGACCCATTGTTAATAGAATCTATGAAATAAACAGAATGAAAACTGATTGCGGTGCTGACCATCGATTTATCAGTTCATTAAACATTCGGCAGTATCTCCAGTACGTCTTCTTTCGAGCTTTCATAAGACCTCGGTATGGGTTAGGTCACGTAGATACTAAGATGGTCAATGTGATTTGCTCTATATATGAGGATTAGTTCAAAGTAGCATTTACAAAAAGGCATGATATTTGTTTTGCTAATAAGGATAAACAAGTAACTGTTTCGTCCAAATTTTCGAATGAAACTGCTTGTTGACAGCCATCACTTCAAACAGGGCGTTTTCGAAAAATCAATATTAATGAAAAGTTTTCATGACCAAACAGAACAATGTAGAATTTTTCTGTGGTATATCTATCCCCACAAAAAAACCACATTCGTTCACTAACAATAACTTACTTGAATTATTCATGTACTTCTGCAAATGCATATTGCCCCAGTGAGTAGTCCACACAGAGGATCTTGATCAATCTTTCGTTGGATGGAACTGGTGGAGCCACCAGAAGGGAGGGGAGGGAGGGAGGGGTAGAAACTCAGTCTGGATCCGCAACTTAAGAATCATTGTTTTGAATAGGTGGTGCTCTGCATTGATTGGCTCAGAATATCAATCACTGAACACCATGAATGTCACCCTGGTACGGAATGTCACACCAGGCGATATTTCATACTGATGTTGCGGTTAAAAATCTCACCTTGGTACTTAATATTGCTTTGGTACACAAATTCATGTCTCCAGTGAAAAAAAAAATTGTCACCATTTTAGAATGTACAGTTTTGGATCAGGTTTGATCGGTTACTTGTATTATGTGATCTTGATGAATAATGTGGAGCAGGAAAGATGACTATGTCTTAATGGTAATCACCGTCGGATTGAAATTCAGCTGGTTGGCCCTGATGCCTTTAAGCAGTGGGACAAACATCAGAATCCGTCCTGGTAGGAATTGATAACTGAAATAAACACTTGTTGAGTTTAAGGGAAAACGGGCACGAGAGAGAATCCTTCTTAAACTAGTGGTCTGCCACGCGTTGGTTTTTTTTTTCTTTGTTTTTGTCTAACTTCACCAGAGTGAAGCTCGGCGAAAGTAGCAAGCGACTGCATATCATGATATGACCATTTCTGTTCTTCCATGCACTGAATCAACATGTGAGACTTTTAAGTTTCTGGAGCCGTGTCCAATATTTTAAACTTTCTATGATTGTTTTTACTGGGGGACATGAAAATGTACTTTTGCATACGTTTCCTAGACTCGATTCATGGAGTTTTCTTTTTATTGACAAGGAAGTGCTTCTCATCAGCAGGTAATTAGGATCCAGTAACCAGCCTGATGAGAGCTCTCAACGAAGCGAAACAGCTGCCATTTGCTGGTCCTGCAGACCTCTGCTTTGGGCGAACGGTAAACTCACTCACTGAAGAAGGATTCCTTCTCATGATCCTTTCCCTTCAAACGCGGTCTGTCTTTTAAAGTGATTTAGTTTAACTGGGACGATGTGTTGATGCCTGTTTCCTTGTTTTTTCTCTCTCACAGGAATCGCAGGTTCCTCAGGATCCAGATGGAAGGAACAACGTAAGGCGTCCCTGGAGATTCTCCGTGACATGGGCATGGGCAAGACGAAGATGGCTGAGAAGATCCAGGAGGAGCTCCATCACTACATACAGGCCATAAGGGACCACCAGGGGGAGCCTATGGATCTGTTCAGGATGACCCAAGTCAGCGTCTCCAACATCATCTGCTCCATCATGTTAGGGAAGCGGTTTGACTACGACGACCCCGAGTTCCTCAACTACCTCTATTGTGTCTATGAGATTTTTAAACTGTCATCAGGTTTGTAGTAGGCTTGTATTGTGAGCTTCAGAGGCGGGCGTTCGTGCACCTGTGTGTGTGTGTGTGTGTGTGTGTGTGTGTGTGTGTGTGTGTGTGTGAGTGTGTGTGCACGCGCGCGCCGCGCGCGAGTGTATGTAGTATATCCAAACATAAATGCGACGCAGATGTAGAGACTATGGAAAAGTCGCGGATTTCTTTCATTATGTATTTCAGTGTTTGGTTTTTGTTATTGTTGATGCTGTTACTGCTGATGTGTTGTTGTTGTTGATAATGATGCTGTTGCTGATGTTGTTGTGTTGTGATGATGTTGTTGTTAATGTTGTTGATGTTGTTGTTGATGATGTTGTTGTTGATGTTGTTGTTGATGTTTTTGTTGTTGACGCTGTCATAATCATAGAATGCAATATCTGACCAACTTCATCAGCAGACACATCCAAATGGTATTAACATTCCACCCGTTGCTTAATAGATAGCAGTAATGAACACAGATTGAAAGGATCACACCGCAGTGTTTCGCCTCCGGCCAGGGTGACATCAAGGTCGAAACAGGTCGCTTCTGCATTGTCATCTGTTCGTGTTTGCCACCCTTTTTGTGTTGACGTAATCTGCCAATCAAATTTGTAGACCTGTTTTTATATTACAAAGCTATTAATGGCTTAGTATTTCAAGTAAGATTCGGGTTTTGCCCATCTTTTGTTCTGTCTCTGTTTCTTTTCCTCTTCTGTGTAAAAGGAAATTAGTCCAAAAATAATCTGGATGATCATTCAAGAGAGGAATAAATCTCTGCTATTTGTAGAACATGTATTATCTACGGACGCCACTGACACGGATTCCTTTTTCTATGATAATGATGATAATGAATACTTATAAAGCGCCTATTCTCGGCTAGACGCCAAGCTCTAAGCGCTTTACAATCACACTCGTTTACACAACGGGCTGCCTACCTGGGTAGTGCCGACTGAAGAGCTGCCAGCTGGCGCTTCGTTCAGTCGTTTCCCGTGTCATCCAGTCAGTATCGTTCAATATCGATCATTCATTTTCCTTACTTCCTTCATTTCTTTCCATTTCTCACTCAGGGTGCATGCTATGTGTAACGTGTCATCCATACCAACGGCCAAACTGGCCTACTCTTCCGAATGTTGGTGATGGGATTTTACGTGTGTGCAAGATGTTATGCGTGCGTTCACACACGGAACCTCGGTTTATAGTCTCATTCGAAGGACTGTATTGGAAATGGAGTCAGAAGCTAACTCCGAAGTTAACTCCGAGGGAAAAATCCCCCTGTACCGAAATGCCCCGGCGGAGGTTCGAACCCGCAACCCCAGGATCACCAAGATTGCGAGTCATGCGCTCTAGCAACAGAGCTATTCCGACTCTACAGACTGTTTCTCCTTAAAAGCAATGTACATTCCGGCTGAATGTTTTTCAGTTCTGCTTACTGAAAGAAATACAAGTGCAAGTTTCACATTCGAGCACAACGCTTTTTTCAGGCAGCTACAATGTGGCACACCCAATATATGTATCTTGTGGTGTGCATCTTTCGAAACTCAGCTTGTAACGTTAATTGTAAGCTACGATGGAACTCTTAAATATCGAAGTCATTCATTCATGTGTTCATGTTGTTCATAGCCTAGCTGACCACAAGAAGTCATTTCAGACTGTCACTTCAAGTTAATTTAGTAAAAAAAAAAAAAAAAAGAAAAAAAAAAAAAAAAATGCTCCAGCAAAACCAGTCTTAAAATAGAACAAGTGTTCACTGGGAGGTAACCTCAGTAAAAAGACAATGTTCCAGTAAACAGTTCTGTTTGAGAGTTAAACACAGTACACACACACACACACACACACACACACACACACACACACACACACACACACACACACACAAGTCCCGAACAAAAAGATACCTTAAAAGGGACAGAGTATCTATTGGAAGGTAATGTAGTATAGCCAAAGACGCAAACGTTCAATTAAAAAGTGAGTAAGACAAGCAAATCTTTTTAGGAGGTAGATTTTGCATTGATAAAGACAAAACTATTCCGGAAAAGTCCTTAACTGGAGGGAGACTTTATTTGGGGGGGGGGGGGGGTAAATCTAGAATGGATGAAGACAAAAAAAATTTTCATTAAAAACAAGTATTTTAAGAGAGAGAGAGAGAGAGAGAGAGAGAGAGAGAGAGAGAGAGAGAGTCTATATAGGAAGATAAATTAGTACAAAGACAAAAAAAAGAAAAGAAAGAAAAGAAAAAACTTGAAGGTAAAATGCCTTTATTATAGAAAAAAAAGACAACAATGCTGTAGGAAAAACTCTAGGGTGAGGGAATTTTTTTTTTTGGCGAGGTAAATCTATTGCAAAAAAAAAAAAAAAAAAAAAAAAAAAAAAAGAAGCGTGGGGTGGTGGGGAAAGGAGTCGCTCGATTTACATACGAACGCAGCATCTAGATTTCCATTCTGACATCAGGTCACACCTCGATGATCTGTTCTCACCACCCACGCAGGGTCATCTTACCTGAATTACCTGCCCCTGGCGGGCTACATCCCTGGAGACCCCTTCCAGAAGAAAAAACGTGCTGGCTATGTGGACGCCGTGGACGCTTTCATTCACAAGCACCTGGTGGAGCATCGGAAAGCCATGGAGGAAGGGGAGGTGGGGCACAGTGATTCATCTACAGCTACCTGCACCTCATTCGCGACCGCCAGGCCCGTGGCATCGACGACACTACCTTGGATGGTTTGTTAAAAAAAAAAAAAGAAGAAGAAGAAGAAAAAAAAAAAAAAAAAAAAAAAAAAAAAAAGAAAAAGAAAAAAAGAAAAAGAGAGAAAAAAAGAAAAAGGAATCTGCATTTGCTTCTTTGTGATTTCTTTTCGCCACCATCATCCATTGCCGACCCTCACGTCCCTCACCCCTCCTCTTCTCTCTCTCTATCACGCTGTCCGTATGTCTCCCTCTGTGTGTGTGAGTGTGTGTGTGTGTGTGTGTGTGTGTGTGTGTGTGTGTGTGTGTGTGTGTGTGCCTCCCAGTCTCTCTCTCTCTCTCTCTCTCTCTCTCTCTCTCTCTCTCTCTCTCTCTCTCTCTCTCTCTCTAACGTTCAGCACGTTAATCAAAATAAAAAAAATGTAATGCTACATATAAATCTCAAACGTGTGAAGCGCACATACACAAAGCTGATCCAGGATTTCTTGAGCAACATTTCCCAAAAGAAATACTGAAACGATTTTCTTGAAATTTTAGTGGAAAGACGGAATGTATCCCAGAAAGAAAACCTACCAAATTTTGATGCAGATCCGTGCGAATCCAGATAACAGGGCGGATCCAGGATCCGTTAGACCATAGCAGAGGCCCGCACCGTCCAGACTGCCTTTTCAGTTTACTTTTCTTTTCAGTGTGTGATCTCTTGCTCGCAGCACACTCTTTATCAAGATGTAACAGACACAAAAAATACCTAACGGCCATGACGACTATTCTCAGAAGGCGATCTTGAAATTACTCTAAGCGGCCGTAACAGCCATTCCCAATGACACGGAGGGTCTGAGGGGCCACAAAAAATAAGCCAGCTTCAGTGCCAACTACGTGAGGGGCCCTCCTGTTCCAGCCCGTAAAGTTCCACAGATGTATGTAACCTGGCTTGATTTTGTCACCTGCGCCAGTGTACCCGTTTCCTTTACCATGTATGTGACGGAGTCATCCTGGCTCACAAACTCCACAGAATGCAGCTTCTTCCGCATTCCTTCACAAAGTGGCTCAAGAGGTGGCGTGCGCTGTCAGTTTGCATCTACAATTCGTTCTGTTATACTGAATTTGTGATCAAAATAACGGTTGAAGCGGCGCCTCTGAAAACGTGTGCCATTTTGTCTGTGCAAAGGGAATAATTACATGTTCTCTCTCTCTCTCTCTCTCTCTCTCTCACTGTCTCTCTCTCTCTCTCTCTCTCTCTCTCTCTCTCTCTCTCTCTCTCTCTCTCAAGATAGATAGGTAGGTAGACAGACAGACAGACAGATAAACAGACAGACAGACAGACAGACGGATGGACAGACATCAGGAGTATAGGGGAAGATAACCGAAAGAGAACATGTTTCTCATCTTTAAATACCGTGCAATAAGTGAAACTTGAGAAGAACTTTTGTTCTCTCATAAACTGACTCCTCTCACAGAAGCTTGAAAAAAAATAAAGCCAGCCTAGCGGCCATGTTTTTTTCTCCCACGTTATAGTAAACACTCCATTTGTTGTTTGTTTTGTTTTGTCTTCCATGTTGGTGCAGATTTGGATTCAAAGGCCGATCCGGGCCGGGCCCTCAATCTGGGTCAAGTTTGAACTTGACAAAGGTCTGCGCTCTCCTGAGCGCCCGAATTTTTGTTTTGTTTTGTTTGTTTTTGTTTTGTTTGTTTTGTTTTTTGTTTTTGTTTGTTTTTGTCGTTGTTGTTTTTGTTATTTTGTTTTTTTTGTTTTTTTTTGTTATGTTTTGTTTGTTTTACTGTTATACCATTTTTTTTGTTTGTGCTTTTCAGAGCCAAGCCTGCTCAATACCTTGGTGGACCTGTTTTCTGGCGGCTCGGACACGACGTCCAACGCGCTGAACTGGGCTCTGCCTCTCTACTTCCTCCACTACCCGCACGTGCAGGACAGGTGCTTCAAGGAAGTCTCTGACGTCATCGGCCTCAACCGCCTGCCCAACATCCGCGATAAACCCAACATGACGTACATGGACGCCATGGTCCAGGAAATTCTGCGGAAGGAAGCCATAGTCCCTCTGCCTGCTCCGCGCACTGCCGCTTATGACGTCAGGTTCCGGGGCCTCATCATCCCAAAGACGCCGTGGTGCTCCCCAACGTGAGCTGCATCATGCAGGACCCTGACGTCTGGGGCGATCCTGAGAACTTCCGGCCCGAGAGATTTATCGGTCCTGACGGGAAGTTGACACGACCGGAGGAGCACATTCCTTTTGGTATAGGTAACTGCATGTGTGAAGTCTTTGTGATTTGTAATTTACAGTTTTTAATGACCTGTACAGAAATTCAAAGAATGCGAGGAAAAGAAGGACTTTCAGAAAATGAAATCTAATCTGTTGCCCTCTCTCTTGTTTCCTGTTAGTGGACTTACTTCTGCAACATTTATTCTGACTCCATTTAATTCCAGTACAATGCCTGGCCAAAATCAGGCATGTCCTACAGCATTCCTACTGTCAGTGAACTTAAGATCACTATAAGGCCACCTGCCACAGAAATCTCTGCACTCCTGCTTAGTCGCTTCGATGCTGTTCGTTACTCGCCGTAAGCTCAGCCACGCTGAGTTAATGTCTCATTCCTGCCATTCCAATGACAATTACAGTGAACCTGCAGACACCAAAGAAGACTTTGACATGAACTCACCAGGGACAAGGATATGGAGAGAAAATAAGGACCTGAGACAACTGGGCACCAGGGTCTCAGACCATTCATCTTTACGGTTATCAGTGAGGATGATGATGATGATGATGATGATGATGATGATGTGGATGTTGCCAACGAGTTCCAGTTTGAGTCTGAGACGCCATGAAAGGCTTGACCTTTATGTTTCCCTCTGACACATCTGCCCTGGAGTCAGCCAGACCCGAGAGATACAGACACCCACATGTTGTCAGGAAATTTTAGCAAACATCAGAGATGCCAGAACTCTGCAGGATAGGTACCGGCTAAACCTGAACTAAAAAAAATCTTCTATTATAAAATGGGTCTCATGACTTCAAGCTGACGCCTTGCGGTCGTGAGTCTGTGACACTTGCCGCAGCGCTATGCTGCTGTTCAGAAAAAAAAAATTTGAAATCATGCACATTTGAGAAAAAAAAATCAAATTCATAAGCTTAGTTGTCAAATTCAGCACGTGTTCATCTTAATTTTCTTTACCATAGGCGCATTTGAATCAGAACTGCTTTCCCCAGCGAATATTGTGCAACAACACTCAGCATATGATGGTATAAAATCTGTTTTAATAGCTTGCTTCGTCGTCATACGCACGCACGTACGCACGCGCGCATGCATGCACGCACGCTCACACACACACACACACACACTGTCACACTAGCACAAATGCATTTACCTCGTGCGCACACAATCACTCCAGACAACCAGAAGGCGCAACTACGCTTTCCTTTTCTTCTCCCCCTCCTTACTGGGGGGCAATTTACTGAACAATGATCAGCAACACAATCCAAAATGATGCTTCTTTTACAATTTCTTCATTCAGTCACTCCTTCCTAGAGGAGGACAAATATTCCACATATCATTAGCTATAATCAATTTTTCATCGATGATCCTCTCCTTCCCACTGGGGAGACAATTCACACAACGTTAATTCATAGTAAAAATCTTTTCAATGGTTCTCTCCTTCCCAATGAAGAGACAATTCACTAGCTTCCAAAAACAATGAGATGGCTTACAGTTCAGAAAAAAATGTCCAAGACACAACACAGGGGAACAATAAGTAATCATGATACACCAGCACGACGTTCGTTCAACTCATGAACTTCTTCCACGACTGCCGCAGTCATGCCCACTTCTCGTCTAAATTCTCCAGCCACGGGAGATTGGCAGATGCTGCCTCAGCCACCCAGGAACTCTCTCTGGTTTCCTTAATTTAAGACATCTAGTGCTGCCACAGCACTGGGGGGCTGAAACACGAACGAAGTTCTTTCTTTCTTTCTATGTACGCAGGCTGATACTCCTGTGGACACTGCCTGTATAGACAGGCAGTGGAGTTTTGTGTGTATGACCTTTTTTTTATCCCGCCATTAAGGCAGCCATACTCCATCTTTGGGGAAGAACGAAGTTCGTGTAAGTAATCTACTTCAGAATTTAAATTATGAATTCTTTCTTTTTTTCTTTTCTATAGTTTATCCCTTATTTTTTTTTTCCCATCTGTCTATACTTCACCTGGTAATTGCAGGTCACAGGCGCGTTCCCCTTCCATTCAAAGCCACCTGTCTGGTCGACGTCTCCAGGCCATCTCTTGGCTAAACCTTATTCTTTCTTCCTTCACTCCTCCTGAGTACGTATTCAGTGATCGCTATACATTACCAGCCCCTGGTTAACTTTTGCCCAATGGTCAATCTTCACCCATCTCACTGAGTGATTCATCCAATGTCCGCCTTCATCCATTTCACTGAGTGATTCTCACAGCTATTAGGGACACCGTCCCACACTGGTTAGGCCACGTGAATTTATCTCCTTTAACCTTCCCTTTTTCTGTCACCTAGGGAAATGATTCATATCAAATAAGTTTATATGTGATGGAATGTCACATATTTCTATGTGAGGCTACGTCACATCACACACACACACACACACACACACACACACACACACACGCACACACGCACACACGCACGCACGCACGCGCACGCACGCACGCACGCACGCACGCGCGCGCGCGCGCACGCACGCGCGCACACACACACACACACACACACACACACACACACACACACACACACACACACACACACACACACACGCACGCACGCACGCACACATACATACACACACACACACCACTCGGCCATATCACCGGAATTTTCTTTTCTTCCTTCTTTCTTCCTTTTCTTTTCTTTTCTTCTTTTTTCCGTTCTCTATTTTCTTTCTCTCTCTCTCTCTCTCTCTCTCTCTCTCTCTCTCTCTCTCTCTCTCTCTCTCTCTCTCTCTCTCTCTCTTCCTCCCTTTCTTCCTCCCCCCTGCTTTTGTATTTCTTCCTTTTTTTCCCTCTGGTCCACAGGTCGCCGTGTGTGCCTGGGAGAAGCCATGTCTCGGATGGAGCTGTTTTTGTACTTGGCCACTTTGGTCCAGCAGTTCCACTTCGTACCTGCAGAAGAGGGGAACCTGCCGACGATGGAGGGAGTGTTTGGGATATCAGTGTCCCCACAGCATTACAAGATACGCGCTGTGCCCCGAATGTGAACACGCACCCAGATATGCAAAGTGCCCCGAATGTGAACACGCACCCAGAGTCTCTCTCTCTCTCTCTCTCTCTCTCTCTCTCTCTCTCTCTCTCTCTCTCTCTCTCTCTCCTCTCTCGCTCGCTCGCTCGCTCGCTCGCTCTGTCACACACACACACACACACACACACACACACACACACACACACACACACACACACACACACACGATGATTTGAACATCGAACTTGAATTCTTTCCCACGTACGGGTATCAAAACATAACAACAGTCAAACCAGGGTAATTTCATACCCATACGTACACGTAGGCATGCATATAAGCATGCATACATACGTACATACATACATGCATGCATGCATGCATGCATACATACATACATACATACATACATACATACATACATACATACATACATACATACATACATACATACATGCATAGATATATACATACACATGTACGTAGCAACATACGTACAGATAGACAGACATGCATGCAGACAGACAAACAGACAGACAGAAAGACCCAATATGACCAAATCTGTCAGAACATCAACAACAACGACAGAAAAAAAATGAGAGAAGAGGAAAAAAAAAAGACAAAACTGAATGATATAAAGACTCGCATAACGTTTCTGCATTGTCTCATGTAGATGCAGATCTCAGTTAAATTTTCACCTTAAACCCTCTTTTCTTCTCTATGTTATTGCAGTGATAGATAGAAGCAAAAATAGAATGACTTAGCTGTCAAACGAGAGAACAAAACAAACAACAAAACAGAGACAACGCGTTTCGATCAATTGGTTCTTCTTCGGGCAGGAGAAACAGCATTCAAAACAAGTGAAATTAAGGGACGAACGACCAGTCACTTGTCTGTTCGACCTGGGTGCAAACTTTGTGTGGTGTGAAAAAAGTAAAATTACGGATTGGAACTGAAGAGAAGAGGAAACTGGATGGGTGGACGTAGATACTGAATAAAATGATAATGATATTTTGTTTTAAAACGGAAAGTGGCGATGGTAACGGTATAATAACCATTATAACAATAATAATGATAGTAATATTGGTAATAATGATGATGATAGAAGAAGAAGAATATCAATAGTGGTAGTAATAACGATAACAATAATGAAAAGTAATAAGAACATTACTGATGATAAAGATAATAATAGCACTAATAGTGGTAATGATAACGGGTAAGCCATTGAAAATAAAATCCAAAAAAATCTATAAATAGGTAGAAGGCTACTTATAACAATGATAATGAAAATAGCAATGATGTCTATAATGATCACGAAGACGGGAAAGATAGTGGCAGAAAACTTAAGCAATATAAAAATGCATAACAAATTAGGAATTACAAAAAAAAAATCTATTTCATCATGAAGTATGGATGATTGAAAGAAGGGAAGGCGAAGATGATGGTGATTATTTTACTACTACTACTTTTTTAATAGTAATAATAGTGATAATAATGATGATAAAACTGATAATGATGATGATCATGATGACGATGATGATGATGATGATGATGATGATGATGATGATGACGATGAAGAAGATGATAACAACAACAACAACAATAATGAAATAATGATAACGATGATAATAGTTATTATTAAATGAAGAATAATAATAATGATGATGATGATAATTACAATGATTAGATGGAAAGGAATTAAACTAATGAGTAATTAGAAAGCTTAGAGTATTATTGAAAGAGTAAAAATCGGGGACAGGGGGAAGAAAGAAATGTTAAAGAAGAAGAAGTAAATGTGGTTGAAGAAAAATCAGCGTAAAAAAAAGAGAAGGGTGTGTGTGTGAACAGATCAGTAAAGACTAACTGATAAAGACTAAGAAACAGCTTTCGAAGGAGAGAAAAGAAAATAGTTGTAACATGTACATGAGGTAAATAATGACTAGTGTGCTAGAGTGTCTGTGGAAAGTACTGTGGGACAGTGCTGTGGGGGTACGGTGGATAGGTACATTCTATTTTTCGAAATTGATGTCAAGTAGGCAGTGGGTCCCAAGTCTGGCAATAAGATAGGATTCTTGCACAGCGCGTTCAAGTTGTCACTCTGTGATTGCCAGGACTGTGACATGACATCGTGTGTTGGGGGTAGTTGGAAGGGTAGAGCGAGGGGTCAATGATGGTGGATCTCACAACCAGGTGTGCAGAAATGCGTGCGTCTGGTGTGCGGGACGTCTCACCTCCACCGATCTTACCTGGAGCATTGCATGCTACTTTCTAACGCGGAGCTCCAGAGTTCTGCAATCGATGACAGGCTGACAGCCACCACATTAGTGCTAGATCAAGACCTCCTCAACTTGCTCAGTTGTGTTCAGACTTTCATTTTACGCTATCGTTTTCGTGAGAGTCATAGACTGGCCAGTATTGTTGTCTTTTCACCGTGTATTCAGAGCTGTCAATCATAACAGGTTGTTCATTACCAATGACGCTCACAGTGCAGTCCTGACACGATTGTGTTTGTCATAGTATGCTATACCTAGTCTAAAAAGATGGCTGTATTAAATGTTTACTTACTTGATGAGCAGTCTGTATTCATCTAAATAGGCTTGTGTAAACAGTGTTCCTTTCTTTTGAAATTGGTGGTTATAGTTTCTGTAATATTATTTCGTCAGAAAAAAAATGCAGCCAGATTTATTACACTATACTGCAAAATGTTAACATCAAAGATGCGACTCAGATAAGTGCATACAAACGTTGCCCGCTTTTCGAAAACAGCCTAGCTTTTATTTTACAATTCATTGCTGAACTCGGCGGAGATCCCTCTGCATTTAATGGTGACTGTGACTGCTATAACCAGCTATTTCCAGACATACGGCGTTTATTTTTTGTATGACATGTGACCGTCTAGTGTGTAATATATTGTTCATCAACTATATCTCAGATACACTGCACAGTTTTGTTTTAAACAACCGCGCGCTAGAAAGTAAAATGTTTCCGTCAGTACCAGTTTATCACATGCACGAACATTAGATACGCGCTTGTGTGCGCACTCTCTCTCTCTCTCTCTCTCTCTCTCTCTCTCTCTCTCTCGCTCGCTCGCTCGCTCGCTCGCTCGCTCGCTCTTTGTCACACACACACACACACACACACACACACACACACACACACACACACACACACACACACACACACACTTTTTTTTTTTTTGCATGGTTGTCGGTGGTGGTTTTGTTTTGCTAAAAATTTCAATCACTCTATCCTATATAATTTCAACTGCGACAAAAAATGAAATCTTGCAGCACATCACTAAGTGTAGAAATCTATTTGGCTGATCAGTATGTGCATTTTACAAGGTTTCCATATTCATTTTCCGAAGTCATTTATTTCATTTTGCAGTGTTTTCAAGTAAACTGATTATTGCTTTTGTAAGAGCCAAGTTTTCGTACAAGGGCAATAATGTTACGGCCAGACTGCTTATGACCCCATCTCATAAACGCTTTCGTCATTAATTAATGCAAAAAATACAAACAAAAAATATTCCAGTTCCAAAGTTCACTGAGAGCCTCAGGAAAACTGTCATGTTCAAGAACTGATGTATTGTTGATGTGTTTTTCTCTTATATAGACATGTACGGTTTGCCGGGACACAAACAACAAAATAATAAAGAGGGTTTGTTTTTAGGTCGTAATAACAACATTGCAGAGTCTGATTTTTATTTCTCCATCCTGTTTCGATGGTGATAATCTATAGTGATATGCAAACAAAAACTTCAATGAATATGACCTATCATCATAGTAAATCGTTTAACATAGCATAGAAAACTAGCCTGTTTTAAAATTGAATTGGCAACACCAACGAAATATCAGACAGAAAAGACCTTGTAATCGTTTCATACAGAAAAAGACTTCGTTGTAATCGTTTCATACAGAAAAGACTTCGTTGTAATCCTTTCACACTGTAAAGCCTTCATAGTAATCCTTTCATACATAAAAGACTTCGTTGTAATCGTTTCATACAGAAAAAAACTTCGTTGTATCCTTTCATACAGTAAAAGCCTTCGTTGTAATCCTTTCATACATAAAAGACTTCGTTGTAATCCTTTCATACAGAAAAGACTTCGTTGTAATCTTTTCATACATAAAAGACTTCCTTGTAATCCTTTCATAAAGAAAAGACTTCGATGTAATCCTTTCATTCAGTTCATATTTCATTCAAACTCGGTCTCAGTGGTTTCGGATCCAAGAGATCAAAGTCTTCGTGCATGCACGAAGAGTGATCTCTTCACTTACTGAAAGGAATATATATATATTGCTGCCATGTCAAACCAAAAGCAATCTCTAATGAATGTGGCTATATGTGTATTATTCTTAACAGCACATACATACGTCATGTACCAAATGTACAAGACTATTTTAATGCGTATGCTAATATGAAGCACAAGCGGCCAGTGACAGTACGATAAATGACGAAAATATTCAAATCACTCCTCCCCATGCAATCGTTATTTGCCAGCCATTCGAGCGTCGCTTTGTGTGTTTCTTTTTGTTTTTTGTCATTCGTGACATTTGAAGTAGACTTTTTTGTCGAAAAATTCACTTGTCTCTTTCGAATTGTGTATGAAATAAATGTAGTTTTGCACTGTACTCTG
>JADBJO010003582.1:217500-232500 GCA_016801955.1 Conus betulinus | reverse complement strand
ATGCATTACGCTATATTGTGTTATATCCTGCTATATGTGTGTTATATCCTGCTATATTGTGTGTTATATCCTGCTATATTGTGTGTTATATTCTATTTCGCAATATAATACTCCGTTGTTTATTACATTTTCCCGTATACAGTAAAGGTGTTTTTTTTCGAATCAGAACACTAATACAACAGCATCGCAAAAATCGCTTCACCTGCATAAAAAAAACAGACCTTTCCAAAGTGTTGATAGACTTGTCGTTGACAAAATGGCGCTTAAATAACTGCGACCATACAAACCCACAAATACAACGAACGTGTATGAAATAAAGATTACAAAATACAGCTCATAGTTTTCCACATGGAATATGTTGGTTCTATTAAAAACAGTATCAAGAAATGTAATAGTAACACTAATATTTATTTTTCATAAGAAATGATTTTTTTAACATTACATTTCATGTTGTTACAAGCCTATCATGTTTATATATCTATACTACGTTATATTTCATGATATGATATGATATTATATCATATAATATTATAAATATGAAACCATATGATACATGATATGATATAATATGATATCTTATCATATCATATGAACATTATCACATTGTATCATGATGCATTCTATCATATTGTCTTAGAGTATTGCACGCTGCATTGCATTATATTACAGCATTTTGTATTCTCTTCTCTACCATTCTGCTCTGTGTATCTCTTATAGCACTTCACTTTGTTGCATAGGATTAGAGTGGTCTACAAAGTTTTATTCCCCTGTCCATTGATTTCATGAACCGAGAAGATGTTTAATTGAAATCCAAATTCCTCTAGATGAATGTATGTCATTATGTGAGAAAATGGGTAATGTGGCTAAATTATTGTTTATTTGCTGTGAATGTGTGTGACCACAAATTAATTTCTCAAATTGAGATAATAAAGTTTACTTGACTTGACTTGACTTGACTTGACTTGATATCACTTCACTGTGTGCATAGGATCAGTGTGTGTCTCTATAGCACTTCACTTTGTTGCATAGGATCAGTGTGTGTCTCTATAGCACTTCACTGTGTTGCATAGGATCAGTGTGTGTCTCTATAGCACTTCACTTTGTTGCATAGGATCAGTGTGTGTCTCTATAGCACTTCACTTTGTTGCATAGGATCAGTGTGTGTCTATATATCACTTCACTGTGTTGCATAGGATCAGTGTGTGTCTCTATAGCACTTCACTTTGTTGCATAGGATCAGTGTGTGTCTCTATAGCACTTCACTGTGTTGCGTAGGATCAGTGTGTGTCTCTATAGCACTTCACTGTGTTGCACAGGATCAGTGGTGTGTCTCTATAGCACTTCACTGTGTTGCATAGGATCAGTGTGTGTCTCTATAGCACTTCACTGTGTTGCATAGGATCAGATTCTATATGAAGTGAGCTGTGCTTGTGATGCTGAGTCTATAAGTGTGAGCTGTGCTTTGTGGTGCTGATTCTATTGACGTGAGCTGTGCTTTGTGGTGCTGATTCTATTGAAATGAGCTGTGCTTTGCTGCAGTAAACTGTGCTGAACTGCCTTGCGATACTGATTCATGCTGAGTTCTGTTCACCGGATTGGCGTGAGGTTTGTTGACTTCTGCTGCTATGTTGAAGAAGGGAGGAGAGGGGGAGGAGGGTCAGAGAGAGGTGTGGGTAGGGGAAGAGAGGTGTGGGGTGAAGCGTCATAGTCAGCTGTGATGACCAGGGCCATCATCATCATCATCACCATCATCACCATCATCATCACCATCATCACCATCATCATCATCATATCATCATCGTCACCATCATCACAATCATCCAGCATCCTCATCATCCTCCTCCTCCTCTCCATCATCCTCCTCATCTCATCCTCATCATCCCATCATCACCATCACCATCATCATCATCATCATCGTCATCACCATCATCATCATCATCATCCTCATCATCATCATCATCAACATCATCACCATCCTCTCCTTCTCCTCCTCCTCCTCCTCCTCCTCCTCATCATCATCATCATTATCATCATCATCCTCATCACCATCATCACCATCATCATCATCATATCCATCATCGTCACCATCATCACAATCATCCTCATCCTATCATCCTCATCACCATCATCATCATCATCATCATCATCATCATCATCATCATCATCATCATCATCGTCATCAACATCATCATCCACCACACCAGACGCTCTGTGTGTTGGCCATTGTGGGTTTGGGGCCTTTCCCTCTAAAGAGGACATCTTCCTTGTTGGGATTTGTATGGCTCCTGTCTTCCTGTCTTCATCCCTGACAGGCCAACTCGTCCTACAATCGCTGTTTCCTTCTTTCTTTCTTGCTGATCTCTGGTTGTGTTTATTTGATTGCTTGTGTTTTGTTTAGTTGTCTTATTTTTAGAGACAAGAGATAAGTCTCCTAGTTCCCCCTCCCCTCTCTCCCTCTCTCTCTCTCTCTCTCTCTCTCTCTCTCTCTCTCTCTCTCTCTCTCTCTCTCTCTCTCTCTCTCTCTCTCTCTCTCTCTCTAATCCCTCTGGCCAATTAGTGGGCCATTGGTGAGAGGAGAGGGGGAGAGAGAGAGAGAGAGAGCCAGATAGACAGACAGAGAGAAGGGGGAAGTGGGGGACAAATAAAAAAAAGCATACTGTAAGTATGAGACACACATTACAAGAATGAATATTCACACAGATGAGGAATGATGAGTGTGTGGCAAGCATTACCGGAGAGAGAGAGAGAGAGAGGGGGGGGGGGGGGGAGGGGGAGAGAGGGAGAGAGAGAGAGAGAGAGAGTGAGAGAGAGAGAGAGAGAGAGAGTAACTGTGAAAAAAAAAAAGTTAACAGGGAGAGAGAGAGAGAGAGTAACTGAAAAAAGAAAGTTAACAGTAGAAATTGCTTTTTGTTTTCTTTTCCCTCATTTCGTTTTTTGTGCAGATGAAGAGGACAGTGTTAAGTGCCAAAAAAATGTAGAGATGGATTTCGGCCATAGGGGGAAAAAGAAAGAAAGAAAGAAAGAAAAATCACCTCTTTAAGTGCTCCATTGATCTGATAACGGATGCCACACAAAAAAATAAATAAATAAAATAATTTTCAAAATGGAGCGACTGATGGCGGAGAACGAAGCAAAGTTTAGAAAAAGAGTGGGGGTTAGTTTCCGCCGAGGACATTGACGAACTTTGTGTACTTTGTTCGTCAATGTCCTCGGCGGAAACTAACCCCCACTCTTTCTAAACTAAATAAAATAAATAAAAAGAAAGGTCTCCTCGTTTTCGTTGTGGGTCTACATCTGTGCTAGGTGAACTGATGTCAGCTGCATTAGCTACGAATTGCGACCCTCGCTTTCTCCTCATGGGAGCACAAAATAATCTCCCTTCTTTTCCGTTTACCACTTTTGGTAGAGAAGCAAACAAAGACGCAAACTTGAGCACACTGTTGTTGTCATCAAACATGTGCACAGGAGTGGTGACTGTTGTGTGGGTGGGCATGCATGCAGCCACATACCCGGCCATCCTATAGAGCAGGTAGGGTAGGGCTTCAGTGGAAGACTCAAGTGGTACTTTTGTCAAGCCTATGCATACAAATGCGTGTGTGTGTGTGTGTGTATGTATGTGTGTGTGTGTGTGTGTGTGTGTGTGTGTGTGTGTGTGTGTGTGTGTGTGTGTGTGTGTGTGTGTGTGTGCACGTGCGTGTGTGTGTGTGTGAATCATATACACTATAACCCTGTGCATGTATTTTTTTTCTCTCCTTTTTCCTTTTACGTCTTTTCTCCTCCCCCCCCCCCCCCCCCCCCCCCCCCCACCCCTGATTCTTTTCATTTTCTTGTCTTTAAATCTGAATGCATATCTAGCTTAGCAAGGACAGATTGGTAGAAGAGGCTCTGCCTAAAATCTCAATCCATCATTGAATAAAAGTTTCTGATTCTGAGTTCTAATCTCTCTCTCTCTCTCTCTCTCTCTCTCTCTCTCTCTCTCTCTCTCTCTCTCTCTCTCTCTCTGTACGTGTAGTGTGTGTGTGGTGTGTGGTGTGGTGTGTGTGTGTGTGTGTGTGTGTGTTGTGCGTGCGTGCGTGCGTGCGTGCGTGTGTGGTGTGTGTGTGTGTGTGTGTGTGTGTGTGTGTGTGTGTAACTGACTGGCTGGCTGCATGTCTGTGTCTCTCCCCTGTTGCAATTAGGCAGTAAACTCTCTCTCTCTCTCTCTCTCTCTCTCTCTCTCTCTCTCTCTCTCTCTCTCTCTCTCTCTCTCTTTACCCATTGTGGCGTGTCAATGCCTGTACACAATTATAAAACAATGTGTGTCTCTGTCCGTCTGTCTGCCTGCCTCTGTCTGACTTTATCTTTCTGTTTATCTGTTTCTCTCTCTCTGTCTCTCTCTCTCTCTGTCTCCCTTTCCCCCCTCTCTCTCTCTCTCTCTCTCTCTCTCTCTCTATCTATCTCTCCCCCCCCTCTCTCTTTCTCTCTGTAATGGGCTAGTTTAACTAGCACCTTCTTTGTCTTTGTCTTTGTCTCTGTCTCTTTGTCTTTCTGTCTGTCTGTCTGTCTGTCTGTCTCTCTCGTACTCTCTCAGCCATACGTATAGGAGGGATATACCAAATAATAGCAAGACTGCACCTGAATAATATTCAAGATCACAGCACTATGCCTATATTTGAATGCGCCCAGTTCTTTACCTGAATAAATCAAAGATCACAGCACTTTGCCTATATTTGAATGCGTCCAGTTCTTTTCGCGGGCGCCCAATATACAAATAGTACTTTTGTTCCATGGTTTCCTGTTGTCCTTCTGATGAGGTCAGAGTGACGTCAAATAGTCCCCCACCCCCCTCCTCCCTCCTCTGTATTCTCTCTCTCTTGTTGTTAGTTGTATTCAGGTTTAACATCAGACAGTGTAACCATCCTGTAAGCACAAGAGGAGGGGAGGGGTAAGAGAGAGAGAGGAGGAGCGACCTCTTCAGCACTACACCTTGCCCATCAGGAGCGGAGACAATGGCAAGTTCTACATTTGGCACGAATGGGATTGGAACTTACATCTCACTGCAACCTCTGTGCTTCGCCACTCAGCCACTCAGACTCCCACGCCATCCTCTGACTTCCTGGTATGGCTGGCTCCATGGGACGTACAATGTGAGGTGGGTGTGGACATGAAGCTCCAGGGGTCCTACTAACGGACAGAATGAACAGAGAACTATCTGGCGGCTTCTCCCAGGGGTCCTACCAATGGACAGAATGAACAGAGAACTATCTGGCTGCTTCTCCCAGGGGTCTGCTAACGGACAGAATGAACATCTTGCTCCTCAGTGCTGCCCCATGGGCATACCGGGATGGAGGGGGTTGTGGGTGGGTGGGTGGCGGGGAGAGCTCTTTTAGTATATCCTCGCCTTCTGGACATTCTGTGCCAGTATTTTTCCTTTTTTGTATTACTCACTTTGCGTTGTTTTGTGTGTGTACTGTTTGTTTATGTGTAATTCATTTTTACATTTTTTTTTCCAAACCGTCGTTTACTTTCATTTTGTCTTCGAAGCCCGTTTACTGTGTCTGTTCTGGAAAATCTATACACTTTTCTGTTCTGGAAGATCTGTACACTTTTCTGTTCTGGAAGATCTGTACACTTTTCTCTTCTGGAAAATCTGTACACTTTCTCTGGGTAAAGTTTGTAGAATGCTTTCTTTGTAATTCATTTGACTTCATTTTTTGAGAGGGAGGAAGAGGAGGAAGTGTATGAGGCGACTAGGCTGTGAAGGCATACACACTGTCCAGACTGGTCACCATCTAGAAGTCAGCAAGTGATAACAAGGTTAAAGGTTAAAGTTCCCACAGCCTATCGGCTTTAGAAGCAATGAGCTGTCGGAGGTTTAACGTATCTTGGGTATGACATGATACAATGCGGAGCCCATCCCTCTCCCCCAGTCTTCTTTACCTCCCCCTGAGCTGAATCAGGCAGTCAGTTACTGCTGGGTGGACAGAGGGGATTTACTGCTGGGTGGACAGAGGGGATTTACTGCTGGGTGGACAGAGGGATTTACTGCTGGGTGGACAGAGGGGAGAGTCAAGGCCAAAGATTCAGACCCCACGTGTGGTTTGAACGCAGGACCGTCAGCTTTGCAGGCCCACCACCTGTTTGTCCACGGGGCCCTCTGGAAAGGAAGAAAAAAAAGTCTTCATGAGACCTCTTTCTCTCTTTCTTCCCTTGCTCTTTTTTCCTTTTTTTCTTTGCGTTCGAGATGTTAACATTTCATTAATCTGGGTGGAAAGAAACAAGTCAATGTCTGTGTTCTGTGAAGGGATAAGTCAAGTTTCTTTTTTTTTTTTTTTAATTGGCCAATCGACCACAAGATGCCACATAAAGGTTGCGAGCAAATTAAGAACAGAAATACCGATGCACTATGATAACAAGACTAACAGCGCGAGAGCACGACAAACCATTGATCCAAATACTGGTATAGAACAAAGTGCAATAAGGCACCATTACTCCCCATGGACGCCTGTTGTCGTTTGTTCACATCTTGAACCAAAGTATGACAGTTCCATCTGCAGTAGAAAGCGGTGATTTTCAGCACATCAGAACTGATAATATTACGAGACGATAAACTGGATTGTCAATATTGTGGTTTTTGTCCTAGTGTTTATACTTTCTCAATAAGTGGTGGCCTTTTTTGACAGTGCAACGACAGCAGAAGGGCTGGTAGGATCATGACCTGGATGGTCTGGTAAGATGTGTTTTGTTGTCTTGATTTACAAACACCATTTGTGTTCACAGGCCTTATAACAAGCTTCAGGCCTTTAACCCTAATGATAGTAAAAGAATAAAATTATAACAACAAAAAAAAAAAGCTTTCGAAGAGGTGTGTTCCACGGTAGAATTAAAATGGCCTCGCTCATTGTTTTGTGGAGCTTCGCGCGAATCGAATGCACGCAAACGTTGAATGGCGCAATGGCGTGTGATGACGTCAGCGGCTAGGGGGGACAAGTGGACAGGTGAGCTGTAAAGCCACGTGTTGCTAACAACAGGGGGGGGGGGGGGGGGGGGGGGGGGGGGGGGGGGGGGGGGGGGCGTTAGGGTAGGGGCACCCCGTTGGAAGAATTTGGTACGGCCCTCTTCCAGGTCACACTACGTCCACAATACTGTGCATGAAGATGGGGATCATTTAAAGGATTCGTCTGAGCTCTTTAAACTTTGATTCAATACTAATTCACTCCGGAAGGAAAACAAAAGCCAACTGTACCTCACTTTAGTATATGTAACATCGTTCGTAAATGAAAAAATGACACTGTCCCACAGGGAGGTACTACCAGTTCGTGCTGGGGAATAATTCAAGCGTGCAGAGCTGCGTCCTCTTTTTTTTTTTTTTTTTTTTTTTTTTTGTTTTTTTTTTTTTTCTTCTTTTAACCATGCTTCAGCTGTGTGTGTGAACTGTTGCTGCGGTGAACGCCAGGATGAAGAGCGACGTGTTTGTGTTCAGTGAGGACGCAGGGCAGTTTGCTCAGCCGTGTCCCAAGCACGTGCAACCGACAGTTAAGTGACCTGGTTTACACGGCTGTCTCCCAGGGCTGTCTCCCAGGGCTGTCTCTCAGGGCTGGCTGAAACCTCTTCACTCAGCGATAGTTTTTTTTTCGTTTTCGTTTTTCCCCACAGCGTCGTTCGTTCAGCGTGCAGCACTCTGCACTGTTACTACTCTTCACTACGTGTGTCGTTCAGCGTGCAGCACTCTGCACTGTTACTACTTTTCACTACGTGTGTCGTTCAGCGTGCAGCACTCTGCACTGTTACTACTCTTCACACTACGTGTGTCGTTCAGCGTGCAGCACTCTGCACTGTTACTACTCTTCACTACGTGTGTCGTTCAGCGGGCCCCTCTTTCTTACTATAAAACTACTACAACAGTCGTTCAGTCACGGCTATACTTTTTCACTATTTGTTACATGTGTCATTCAGTCAGAACTATATTGTATCATTTTTCGCTACAAGAGTCGTTCAGTTGGCACAATCTTGTAGTACATCTGTCGTCAGTTGTCAACATTTGTCGTTCCAACAACCCCAGTGCATTGTGTGTGTGTGTGTGTGTGTGTGTGTGTGTGTGTGTGTGTGTGTGTGTGTGTGTGTGTGTGTGTGTTGTTGTGTGTGTGTGTGTTGTGTGTGTGTGTGGTGTGTGTGTGTGTGTGTGTGTGTGTGTGTGTTGTGTGTGTGTTGTTGTGTTGTTGTGTGTGTGTGTGTGTGTGTGTGTGTGTGTGTGTGTGTGTGTGTGTGTGTGTGTGTGTGTGCACGCGCTTGTTTTTGTGTGAAAAAAACGAACATAGAAACAAACAAAAAAGAGAAACTAAAATATAGATGTGATCGTCTGCCTCAAATAACATCATTCTTTGTAAACTAACGAGATCGTCTGGTCAGTTTGGGGAAAAAAGAAAAGACTACGTCTAGCTGCAAGCGTCAGCCACTTGTTTCAATCCCCTGAATTCAATCAAAACAAACAAACAAACAACAAGCAAAAGAAACCGCATGGGTGTCTCAGAAATACATTCAAAAACCCTTATGGGCAAATACGAGCTGAGACTGAACAGCTGACGTCCACTCTGGACAGTGTCCAAGATCTCACTGTTCAGTGGCCAGGTCTGTAGCAGAAGGGGGGGTGGCATGTGACAAACACAGACTCGTTGGATGTCTCCTAGAACACAATGACAGCGGTAATCTCAGTCTAAACT
The DNA here is from genome assembly GCA_016801955.1 of Conus betulinus. NCBI lineage: Eukaryota > Metazoa > Mollusca > Gastropoda > Neogastropoda > Conidae > Conus > Conus betulinus. The sequence goes on along the minus strand of JADBJO010003582.1, from coordinate 223,801 downwards.
GTGTGGAAAAAAAGACGTATGTGGTTAAAAGAGAGCATGGGTTTTAGTAAAAGAGTGGAACTTATAGTCAAAGAAACAACTTCAAATAAGCTGATTTTGTTCCAGTCTTGCCATTCTTCACTGTTTTGTGGTTCATACACAAGCGTAAATGAGGAAGTAGTAGCCTACACATGCAAAATTCACAAGATCAAAAGATGTAATACACTGTGATAAACATTTTACACTCGAAAGCAGAGTATGTGTAACCTAAGCTGAAAGATGCATTACACCGTTTGTGATTAACATGGAACACTCTACAGCATGTATAAGTTTGATTTGCAAAGCTGTGTGTGTGTGTGTGTGTGTGTGTGTGTGTGTGTGTGTGTGTGTGTCCATCATCAAACTGAGATAACATTGCGATGACATGTCTGTTAGCGGGTATCTGAGGTTATCCAAAGTTCATTCGAGAAGAAGCAAGATTCCAAACAGAGGGAGACTGGTAGCATATCCCTGCCTTACTCTTCTTTCAAACACGAAATGGCCCTGGTGTTCAAACAACGGTGACAATTGTTCCGTTCGTGTCCACTTGTAAAAAGTAGATTTGGAACAGCTTCGGTGGGGCAGCCCGTCTCCCATAGATACAATGGCATCCCAAACTATCGAATGCTTTGGTAAAGTCAATAATAAGGGAGGGATGGCAAACAGCGACCCGGTTTCCAGCACTTGTGAAGTAAGGAGATGATTTCGCAGGTGGCAGAGGACGGTCAACATGATGTCAGTCCACAAGGCCACCCGCACTCTGCTTGCTTGCCCTTTCTCCAGGTGGCTCGGCCGAGTAGCGTTTCCGCCATCTCTCGGCAAACATCGGAAAGTGACAAACCCGTCTCCGCCACCCCTCGACAAACATCGGAGAGCGCCCAACCTGTCCTCCCGTCAGCTCACGGCAAACAACGGCCCCTTGCAACGACGAGAGCCGCGCTGTCGTGCGAAGAGGGAGGGAGCGGTGTGACGGTGACGTGACAGTATCAGTGAAACCTGTTCAGCCAGCGCGTCCGCTCACTGCGTCTGATTAGGGTTAACTACTGTAAAGAACTTCTGACTGCTGGGGATCGTTGCAGACTCCTGTTTAACACTTTTGACTACTGCTGGCTACTTTTGACTGCTTTTGGCTTCTTTTGTAATAACTGCTGGCTGCTTTTGGCTGCTTTTGGCTTCTTTTGTAACAACTGCTGGCTACTTTTGACTGCTTTTGGCTTCTTTTGTAACAACTGCTGGCTACTTTTGACTGCTTTTGGCTTCTTTTGACAAATGCTGGCTACTTTCAGATGCTATTATCCACTATGGATGCCTTTTGACTCCGGTTTACTCGTTTTCATTACGTATGCCAACTTCTGGTGGGGAAAAGGCGTTAAAAAGGGGGAGGATGGGGAGGGAGGAAGAGAAAGGAATACTTGGGAAAAAGTAGGAAGGGTTAAAAAAAAAATAAAAGAAAAATAGGGAGGGGGGGGGGGGGGGGGGGTGGAGAGTAGAATACAGTTTGAGAAAGATAGAGACAAAGGAAAATATTAGAAAAAAAAAAAAAGGCAAAATAGAGGAGGGAGGGAAAAAAAAAAAAAGACGGACAAAATAAAGTTCGGAAAATGTAAGAAGACCGTTGCGAAGGAAGAGCCGGGAATAGCTCAGTTGGTAGAGCGCCGGACTTGTAATCTTGGTGATCCTGGGGTTGCGGGTTCGGACCTCCGCCGGGGCGTTTCGGTACACAGGGGGATTTTTCCCTCGGAGTTAAACATTGGTTCTGACTCCATTTCCCCATACAGTCCTTCGAATGAAACTATAAACCGAGGTTCCGTGTGTGAACGCACGCATAACATCTTGCACACGTAAAATCCCATCACCAACTTTCGGAAGAGTCGGCCAGTTTGGCCGTTGGTATGGATGACACGTTACACATAGCATGCACCCTGCGTGAGAAATGGAAAGGATGAAGGAAGAAGGAAAATTAGTGACCGATATTGAACGATACTGACTGGATGACACGGGAAACGACTGAATGAAGCGCCAGCTGGCAACTCTTCAGTCGGCACTACACAGGTAGGCAGCCCGTTGTGTAAACGAGTGTGATTGTAAGCGCTTAGAGCTTGGTCTCTAGCCCAGAATAGGGGGGAGGGGAGGCAGCATGAAGTAGTGATGAATAGAGCGAAACACATCTTGCATCAACAAGTAGGAGAGGCAGGGACAGAAAACTTGTGGGGAAAAAATGGATGGAACAGAATTTAACAAAAAGGTTCGAAAAAAAATGATGGGGAAAGAGTGGGGCCGCCTGAACAGAGCCCTGTATGAAGCCAAGGTGGAGGTGGCGGCGGCCTCTGAAAGTGGAGAGGGAGGATTGTCCGCTCGGTGTGTGGGGGTGGAGATCAAAGCTAGCTACCGCTTGTTACCACTGTGGCTGCAAACAGCTAACGTGTCGGCTGTCGTTTAGTCCGCTATGAACAGCAAGCTGACAGAGAGGAGGGGAGGGGGGGGGGGGGGGGGGGGGGGGGGGGGGGGGTAAAAGAGGAAGGGAAGAGGGGGTGAGAGGTGGAGGTCTTGTAATTTGTTCCAAGATGTGTATGTATGTGTGTGTGGATGTGTGCGTGTGCGTTTCATACCGATCTACATGTATACATAATTTACGTTTGGTTTGTATATAAAACCAAGATTCCGTATATCTTTTTCATATTGATGCTTATAACATACAGGTAGTTAAAACATTCACATCTCTGACATTACAACTGTCTTTCCATCAACTGTTGTGGGGTGAGAGCTAGTGTATACTGCTAATAATAAAGAACACTTGCTTGTATACGTAAACAAATGATAAGACATCTCTGACATTCGCTGTAACGATGGAGAAAAGCAAAAAAATAGTCATCGTCTTTCGATGACCTCATTGAGACACATCATTTTTGCTTATTGTGATTTCTTGTTAAGTTTTAACAAGCACAAAAAATTCCTTTTTCATTACGACAGAGTGCACGTATTTTTAAATAATTTACTATGAGTCTTTTTTCCATACCAACAATGTGAAACAGTAAACGAACAGTGCAGAAAAACCTCAACCCCCCCCCCCCCCCCCCCCCTTTCCTCCTCCCACCTTCAAATCGTGGCGCTGTGTAATTTCTGTTGACAATCTATTCCTCTGAAGTCTTCAGAATAATACAGTGAATTTTGTTTGCCTGTTTTACCTGTGATCAGTTTCTAACCTTTCAAATTGCAATGTAGGCCTATGTGACCTCTTTACATTAATTTACAGTCACGTTTTGGAAACATTTTTTTTAAAGATCATTTTTATTAGAGTAAATAACAGCCCAGGAAACGAGCTCTGCCGGTGCGTGCGTGCGTGTGTGTGTGTGTGTGTGGTGTGTGTGTTGTGTGTGAGTGTGTGTGTGTGTGTGTGTGTGGAAGGGTGGGCGGGTGGGTGGAGAGACAGACAGACAGACAGACAGACAGAGACAGAGACAGAGAGAGAGAGTTTAAAAATATGATTAAAAAAGAGATTAAAAAACACCAACAAACTTGTTTCAAGCTCTCTGGAACACCCTGAAGAGAGCAGAGAGCTTGAAACAAGTTTGTTGGTGTTTTTTAATCTCCTTTTTTTAATCATATTTTAAAACTTATATATATATATATATATAGAATTATAAGCAAAGCTTGCTCTTATGCCTCAGATTATAGAAATAGGGGGGGTGGTAAGCCTTCATATCTGCAGTGGTAGATGATTCTGCCTGACTGACAGTATGTGCTTGAGTGGGTGAATGGGGAATAAATAAATGCTTCTCAAAATGAACCTTCAGCAAGCTTATAGTCTTCAAAGCGGGAGACCATCTCCAATGGGGAGAAGGCTCACTAACATATAACTCCTGGTCAGATACCGGTATTTCGAAACCTGATTGTTTCTCCTCAGTGACCGCGGAAAATGGTAATTTGACTCCTCTGCCTTTTCGGTTTTAAGAAGAATGCTATACCAGAAAAAGGCTGGTGTGCAATACCATAGTATGTTTGCTGAGTTTTCAAAAAACTAACTAAAGGTGCCACCTAAGAAGCAAAAGAAAATCATGAAAGAGCAAAACAAGCTACATTTTCTTGTGAAAAAGTAGAAAATATAAAAAGATAACCTCTTAAGACACAAGTGCTGAGGGCCAGTTCTTTGAATGGAATTGATTGGCGATACATAGCTAGCTTGTGTAAGTTAGTGTGTGGGTGTGTGTTGGACAGTGGTTAGGGTCGGTGGGGGGGGGGTGGGGGGTATGAAAAAGAGGCGTCGTTTGGAAATGTGTGTGTGTGTGTGTGTGTGTGTGTGTGTGTGTGTGTTTGTGTTTGTGTGTGTACGCTTGCGTGTGTGTGTGCGCGCGCGCGGGCGGGTATGTGCGTGTTGTGTGCGATAACATAATTGAATCGTTGAAATGCAATGCAAGATATAGGAAACTTAGAATCATCGAAGACAAGAGTCACCTTTACAAAACGGATGGAGTATGGGCCGAGAATTCTGTCCGCGAACCATCTTGCAAAGCGAGCAGTCATAGCTGTACGCGACCCTAGACGACCAAGGACATGTCTGGAGATTCAGTTCTGTGAGATGCATATCACAGCGACATCGAGATTGGTCTGAAGTATGGTTTCCGTCCGTCTGTTTGTTTGTTTGTTTGTTTGTTTGTTTTAAATCACGACACGATCAGCTCACTATTTTCACCTTTTTCCAGGATACACAATCTTGTGAGAATCTGTCCGACCTCTATGACGGTACAGATTGTCACCTTGTCACCAGGGATCAAAATGTGACCTTGCGTGGTATTCTGCACCCACATTGCGCTGTATTCTGCACCCACATTGCGCTGTATGCTGCACCCACGTTGCGCTGTATTCTGCACCCACATGCGCTGTATTCTGCACCCGCGTTGCGCTGTATTCTGCACCCACATTGCGCTGTATTCTGCACCCGCGTTGCGCTGTATTCTGCACCCACATTGCGCTGTATTCTGCACCCACATTGCGCTGTATTCTGCACCCACAATGCGCTGTATTCTGCACCCACATTGCGCTGTATTCTGCACCCACATTGCGCTGTATTCTGCACCCACATTGCACTGTATTCTGCACCCACATTGCGCTGCATTCTGCACCCACATCGCGCTGTATTCTGTACCCTCATTGCACTGTATTCTGCGCCCACATTGCGCTGTATTCTGCACCCACATTGCGCTGCATTCTGCCCCCACGTTGCGCTGCATTCTGCACCCACGTTGCGCTGTATTCTGCACCCACATTGCGCTGTATTCTGCACCCACATTGCGCTGCATTCTGCACCCACGTTGCGCTGCATTCTGCCCCCACATTGCGCTGCATTCTGCCCCCACATTGCGCTGCATTCTGCCCCCACATTGCGCTGTATTCTGCACCCACATTGCGCTGCATTCTGCCCCCACATTGCGCTGCATTCTGCACCCACGTTGCGCTGTATTCTGCACCCACATTGCGCTGTATTCTGCACCCACATTGCGCTGTATTCTGCACCCACATTGCGCTGCAAAATGTCACTCCATGCACTCAATGGAGGCGTGTCTGAGATGTTGCTCAAATGTCCTGACCAGCCCTGCAAGTGTCTGTATTTCGCGGACCTGGTTAACAGCAGGATACATTATGACATCATGCGTAGAGCACAGCCATGTCGCGCCGTCTCGGGTCACGATAGAAATCCGCAGCATCGTGTTCAACGTCATTATCGATCAGCATTGAAAGGTCTCGGATTCTGTGGTTGTTCATGCTCTGCTTTCATGGTGACCTTGGTTTCGATGTCGTCACCACATATATGACCTTGATGAGGTTCTGTCGGGGTCACTGGTCTCAGCAAGTTCATGGTGACGGAGCAATGAGTATCGTCAGGAGGGCTGAGGAGGAAGTTTCCTGCGTACAGTGGATCCGAACACGTTCCACTGACCACCAGTGAAGTGACTCAGCAGCAGAGCAGCGTCTCCTCCAGCTGGTTGTCTGATGACGACATGGACTGTCCCTGTGGATTGCTGGTGTTGGTACTATGACGAAACAAGCCAGGTGTGGCTGTGGACTGGGGGGACCGGAATGAGTGACCAGGATGCGATGGCACTGAGTTGTAGACTGTGGCTGTGGACATGGAGCTGAAGGAGTGACCAGGATGCGATGGCACTGAGTTGTAGACTGTGGCTGTGGACATGGAGCTGAAGGAGTGACCAGGATGCGATGGCACTGAGGTGGAGGCTGTGGCTGTGGACATTGAGCTGAAGGAGTGACCATGATGCGATGGCACTGA
>JADBJO010003582.1:192500-212500 GCA_016801955.1 Conus betulinus | reverse complement strand
TTAGTCCGTCTCTGGGGTCGCCTTTGTGGGAAAGGCCAACACTAGGAGTCCAGTGTTCGTTCCCGGCTTTTGTTTCGCTGCTGCTGTTTGTTTGTCATTTTTCTGCTGTGTGGAAATCAGCTGGGCGGATACAGCTCAGGTGAAGGGATGGGACCTTAGAGACAGTGAAACGGACGACTGTGTGTGCTGTGTGCTTGATTGACAAGCTCCACCCGTCAAATTGACGACGGCGTTTTCTTCACGTTGTTGACAACTTTCGCCTGTCAAACGGACTTCTGCTGTTTGTGATGTCGCCCTGTTGAGCGGTGAGCGGAAAGAAGAGTTGGGGATGAGAAGCGAGAGGGAGAAAGGGAGAGATAGGGTGATTGATTGTTCACAATACACAGTAGACCTTTGTATCACTGAGGAATTTCCACGACACTTTTACAAGAGTTAGGGGACGGATTCGACACCAAAGAGCAATGCTCCCCTCCCCCTCCCTCCCCCGATCAGATAGCGTTCCAGAGGGGACAGTGGTGGGAAAAGAACGAGAGAAGTGGAGGTTAGCTGGGCAGCATTAACAATGCCCCTGGTCGAATGGGAGACCTGTAGCTGTGTTCCCTGAGAACTTAGCAGTTATATGAATTATTGCTTTGTGACCAATTGAACCGGGCTCTTTGGAGAGTTGTAATGCAGGAGTTTTTGGTTTTCTTTTTCCTTTTTGTTGACGCGGAAGCGGAATGAGTAGGAGGGGAAGGGAGTGGGATGGGGAGGAGGTGTGAAGGAGGGAGGGGTGTGGAGGAGGGAACTGGAGAGGGGAGGTGTCCCTAAAGATAGAATTCTCTCTCTCTCTCTCTCTCTCTCTCTCTCTCTCTCTCTCTCTCTCTCTCTCTCTCTCTCTCTCTCTCTCTCTGTCTCTTTGTATGTGTTTGTGTGTGTATGTATGTGTGTGTGTGTGTGTGTGTGTGTGTGTGTGTGTGTGTGTGTGTGTGTGTGTGTGAGCGAGCGTGTGTGTGTGCGCGCGCGCGTGTATGTGTGTGTGTGTGTGTGTGTGTGTGTGTGTGTGTGTGTGTGTGTGTGTGTGTGTGTGTGTGTGTGTGTGTGTGTGTGTGTGTGTGTGTGTGTGTGTGTGTGTGTGTGTGTGATTTTTTGTGTGGGGGGATAGCTATCAGAATATGACAATTCATTTATCAATAGTGATAGTTATCCGATTGTTATAGAAACGATGTTAATAATAATGATACAATATCAACAACAACGTCCAACAACAACTACAGTAGTAGTAGTAGTAGTAGTAGTAGTAGTAGTAGTAGTAGTAGTAGTATCATAACAACAACAACAACAACAACAATAATAATTATAAGAAAACGGGCGATGATGATGGTGAGGAGAGGAGGAGGAGGAGGAGGAGGAGGGAGGAGGAGGAGGAGGGGGGGGGGAGGATAACGGTGGTGAAAAGAACTGACAGGATGAAACTGCTAACAATGTTAAAAAAAAAAAAAAAAAAAAAAAAAAAAAACCACTAAAATAATAATGACAGTATGATAGTAATGATAATGATATGACGATGGTGACGATGACGACAATGACAACAACAACGACGACGAGAACAACAACAAAAACAACAACATTAATGATGATAATAATAGATGTAACAAAACAGAAAGAAGAAGAAGAAGAAGAAGAAGAAGAAGAAGAAGAAGAAAAGAAGAAGAAGAACAACAACAACAACACAACAACAACACAACAACAATAATAATAATATAGCAACAATGGCATTAATAATAATAATAATAATAATAATAATAATAATAATAATATTATTATTATATATATATATTGCTCTTTTCTTCTCGTCAGGTCAGGACAGAATCATAACCAGTGCTGTTTTCTCCTCATGTCATCAGGGCAGAATCATAACCAGTGCTGTTTTTCCTCCTCATCTGGTCAGGGCAGAATCATAACCAGTGCTGTTTCTCCTCATCTGGTCAGGGCAGAATCATAACCAGTGCTGTTTCTCCTCATCTGGTCAGGGCAGAATCATAACCAGTGCTGTTCTCCTCATCTGGTCAGGGCAGAATCATAACCAGTGCTGTTTCTCCTCATCTGATCAGGGCAGAATCATAACCAGTGCTGTTTCTCCTCATCTGGTCAGGGCAGAATCATAACCAGTGCTGTTTCTCCTCGTCTGGTCAGGGCAGAATCATAACCAATGCTGTTTCTCCTCGTCTGGTCAGGGCAGAATCACACAGTTGACAGGAAGAACGGATAATTGGCGAAAACCATTGTAATACTAGGTCGATGTGTGCCTCCGGGATGTGAACCCGAAACCTTGAATATAAGATGTCGATGCTGTAAGCAGCTGAAATATTCAAGCCTGAAATGAGATCCACACTGTCTGACATTTCTTGATGGGGTTATCAGTAACACGACACACGATTTTTTTTCACATCTAATCTAGTAAACATCTTCTCTGTCATTACTCCATCTCAGACCCTACTTAGGATTGAGACTGTTTTTTCTACGTTTATTTGATTTGATCTTCATCTTCACTGAACAAACATTATGTTTTTCATGTTTGTTTCCATTTTGAAAAACAAAAAAAGGAAAAAAAAAAAAAGACAGAAAGAAAGTCTTCAGACCACTGAAACTGAAAATGTCTCTGTCTCTCATCCATCTTGGTCCACTGTGGACTGTGGATGTCAATGTCTCTGGGAGCAGCTTCAACATCATGAGGAGATGATGATGATCAGGACTGCATCTTGGTCCATTGTGGACTGTGGATGTCAATGTCTCTGGGAGCAGCTACAACATCATGAGATGATGATCAGGACTGCATCTTGGTCCATTGTGGACTGTGGATGTCAATGTTTCCGTGACGGTGCCAGCAGTTACGTCATCATGAAGAGATGATGATCAGGACTCCAGCTTCCAGTTCCGAAACGTTCTTTGAGAGAAAAAAAAGCTAAAAAGCTGTTTGTTGCGCGTGCATCCGTATGCTCGAACGTGCATGTGTTGTGTACGTGCGCCTGTATGTGTTCGCGCGCGCGCGTGTGTGTGTGTGTGTGTGTGTGTGTGTGTGTGTGTGTGTGTGTGTGTGTGCGTGCGTGTGTGTGCGTGCGTGCGTGCGTGCGTGCGTGCGTGCGTGCGTGCGTGTGTGTGTGTGTGTGTGTGTGTGTGTGTGTGTGTGCTTGCATAAGACACACACACACACACACACACACACACACACACACACACACACACAGTTTGGACAAGACTGCTTCTATCGTTTCTCAATCACACATCAAATCAATTCATCCAATTCACACAATTCTCTGTCCACGAATCCTACCACTCCCCCCCCCCCCCCCCGTTCATTCATGCTGACTGTCAGTGGTGGTCTCCAATTCGTTTTTAAACAGCAGCCCTGGCGCTGTCCCAACAGGAAACAAACAGCGGCAGCGGCCGCTACAGCCCCAGTTCTAATTAAAGCCATGTCGCGCCTCGCTGCTCGCCATGTCGCCCACTGTGTTGGTGAGAATCGAGGGCTGAGTCCAGACTAATCGCCTGGTTGTCCAGCACACCAGAACCCGCCGCTCGTGCCAAGTGATCCCATTGAGGTCGGCGTGACACTTGAGTCAGGAACCGCGTGTGGTTCCATTCTGGTACCGCACAGATACCTAGTTCACGCTTCGCTGACAGTGTGTGTCTGGATCAAGGAGGGGAGCTAAGTCACAAAGCCGTGACACTGACCAACTTCTCTCCCTTCCTTTCTCTCTCTCTCGATTCTCATGTCAACACTTCCGTGTGAAGACCAGGTCCTTTAAGAAGAGTTGCTGCTGATTGTTTGAGGTCTCCCTCCGGCCCCTGTTGGACATTTACGACCTCCTTTCACACCCTCCCCTGTCCACCTTCTTTCTTCCACGCAGCTCCCCTGACAAGGGGCACCACCACAGCAGTGACACGTGGTTAGAGTTGTGGTTTCCTAATTGATGAGGCCCTCAAGAAAAACATGGCGGTGTCAGTTGTGGGTGAGGGTATTGTAAAGACACACACACACTCAAGGGCAGACGATGACGGCAAGGGTGAACTGAGGCTTGTGTGGAGGAGGGGGGTGTGTGTGAGGTGAAGGATGTTCTCCTGCCGAACACAGTAAGGTCTGAAGTGGCTTGAACCTTGATCCATATTGGTGACAAGGGATGACGGAGAGCTGGGGGGTGGGGGGGGGGGGGGGGGGGGGGGGGGGGGGGGGGGGGGGGGGGGGGGAGGGGGGGATTGGGGGCAGGGGCACTGATTGTACTGAAACCTCCTACCATAAAGATGTCTGCCTTCGCCTGAAGTTCCGGGCTTGACAGCGGTGTGGGCTGTTGGATTTCTCCCTTACATTCTCCTTGCGTTTGTTTGCAACAGAAAGTTTAGCATCAATAAAGCTGCCTGTCTTAGGTACTTTTCAGAGTAGTTTAAAATAACTCTCCCCCCTACCCTCCTCTCTCTCTCTCCCCTCCCCCTCCTCTCTCCTTTTTCCCCTCCCCCCCCCCCCCCCCCTCTCTCTCTCTCTGTCCGTCTTTTTTTTCCCTGTCCGATAGTCTGTGTCTCTATGATTTTTTTTTCATTGTTGCTTTGGTAGTAATGTCACTTCGTACATGTGAATCTATCTTAGATTTGAGAATGTACACTTATAGATTTGTAATTTCTCTTTTGTAAGTGAATGTTTGATTGAGAAGAGGGGCGGAAGGGGGGGGGGGGGGGGGGGGGGGGGGGGCTCTTTGTGGACGACAGCAACAGAATAATAATATTCACCCGGAGTATGTTGGAGTATCTTCGAGTATCGTTTTCTTTTAGGGGGGGGGACCACGACGGGGGTGGGGGGGGGGGGGGGGGGGGGGGGGGGGGCAGGGGGGGGGGGGGGGGGGGGGGAGCGGCACAGACCTCGCTTTTAACATGGTGTTTTTTTCGTGCTATTCTTATTATCATTATATTATTATTATCATTATTATTATTATTTATTATTATACTATTATTATTGTTTTATTATTATTGTTGTTGTTGTTGCTATTGTTGTTGTTGTTGTTGTTAACTGAACAACGAGTAAACGTAAAGATAATGCATTGGAAGCAGCCATGTTGTGCAAGTTAACTGAAACAAATGAAAGCACAAACAAAAACAGTGCATTTGGGCCAAGAGACAAGCGGACTGTTGGAAGCAGCGAGGCTTCCACGGGGGATGTCACTGTTGGAAGGTGCGTTGAGATGACGACAGCTGCCAGACGTTTCATCATCAAGGCACATGACAATGATATTCCTATTGCAGAACACGCTTCCACGGGAATTGAAGGCAGCTTCAAAGATCTGAAAAAGCCCGGCTGAGTGAAGGAAAAGTTTGAATTTTTTTTTCTGGATTCATATCAGGAAGTTGGATGTGGGTAACTTATCAGGAGAAAAGAATTTATGTGTGAGTTACAGAGGGCACGAATATGAGTGGGAAAACATTTTTACGTATGTCTTATTGTACATTTTGCATTATTGCTACTTTTATCATCATTGTTATATAATCATCATCATCATTCCCGTTCTCGTCATCATCATTATAAACCAACTAATTCATTGATTTCTTTATTCATCCAAGCGGAAAACGATTTCTGCTCAGACAGCTCTCTGTAATCACGTGGTAGACGCTGTAAAACATGGTCTGGGAAGTGTTTTAAACAATGTTCTCCTCTCACATCCTGCATAAAACATGGTCTGGGAAGTGTTTAAACAATGTTCTCCTGTCACATCCTGCATAAAACATGGTCTGGGAAGTGTTTTAAAACAATGTCTCCTGTCACATCCTGCATTGACCTGTGTTTGCAAGGGGCGGAACCGGAAAAGATAAAGACAAGACACGAAAGGAGGCGAGGATTACCGCCCTTGAATATGTCCTCTGAGGTCAGTTGCCGCTAAGGATAACATATAGCCTGACGGCAGTCACTTCACACAGCGAAGGTTCTTCCTTGTAGAAAACACATGGCGCCTGACGACAGTCACTTCACACAGTAACGGCTCTAATGACATGGCGCCTCATGGCAGTCACTTCACACAGTGGAGGCTCTACCTTCACGGCAGTCACTTCACACAGTGAAGGCTCTACCTTCACGGCAGTCACTTCACACAGTGGAGGCTCTACCTTCACGGCAGTCACTTCACACAATGGAGGCTCTACCTTCACGGCAGTCACTTCACACAGTGAAGGCTCTACCTTCACGGCAGTCACTTCACACAGTGGAGGCTCTACCTTCCGGCAGTCACTTCACACAGTGAAGGCTCTACCTTCACGGCAGTCACTTCACACACAGTGGAGGCTCTACCTTCACGGCAGTCACTTCACACAATGGAGGCTCTACCTTCACGGCAGTCACTTCACACAGTGGAGGCTCTACCTTCACGGCAGTCACTTCACAACATGGAGGCTCTACCTTCACGGCAGTCACTTCACACAGTGGAGGCTCTACCTTCACGGCAGTCACTTCACACAGTGGAGGCTCTACCTTCACGGCAATCACTTCACACAGTGAAGGCTCTACCTTCACGGCAATCACTTCACACAGTGGAGGCTCTTCCTTGTAGAATGACAATGCGCCTGACGGCAGTCACTTTCACACAGTAGAGGCTCTTCCTTGTAGAATAACATGGAGCCTGACGGCAGTCACTTCACACAATGGAGGCTCTTCCTTGTAGTATGACATAGCGCCTGACGGCAGTCACTTCACACAGTGGAAGCTCTTCATTGCAGAATGACAATGGCGCCTGACGACAGTCACTTCACACAGTGGAAGCTCTTCATTGCAGAATGACAATGCGCCTGACGGCAGTCACTTCACACAGTGGAAGCTCTTCCTTCGCTGTGTGAAAAGTCCCGTCAGTACTGTGGTTACTGATGTTGTGTGTATCTGGAGGGAGACAGTGTCCTAGGACGTCACGAACCGCCAACGAGACATTCATTCTGTTCACGTTCCAGCTCGTCACAGTGACAGAAGTCACGGACTAGGCAGCACATTGGTTGCAAAGAGAGGAAAAATAGAGTGACTTCCCCTCCCTTGTCATCGGAAAATATCTCCTATCATCAGTCTTCTCTCTCTCTCTCTCTCTCTCTCTCTCTCTCTCTCTCTCTCTCTTATTTGCTGTCGTTTTTTTGTTTTCTGATAGTGGTATAGGTCTTCAGAATCAGTTGAACGTGTTATTAAAAACAGCGAACCGACTGGATCTTATTGTCAACTTGGATAATCAAATGTAGTTGTCTTTAGAAATGGTGGTTATCTGTTCATCTGAAAAGTGGTCTCTTTGGGAACCAAGAACCACAAGTTGTCAATATGTATAAATACCTTGGAATTTACCGTTCTACCAGATTTTCTTTTTCACATACTCTCAAAGACCTAGCAGTTAGAGCAAGAAAGGGTGTAGCAGCAATTATCAGAGTATTATGGTCTTAGGTGAACATCCACCTGAAATATTTTTATAAAACTGTTTGACTCCCAGATACAGCCAATATTTAAATATGGATCGGAAATTTGGGGATTAACTACTGATCAAGAACACATGGAAAAGGTTCATTTCGGCATTAAAACGTTTTATTGGTCTCAGTCCTAAAGCACCTAGACAACTAATTTACGGGGAAACAGGCAGATATCCTATTTTTGTAAATACATATATTAGATGCATAACATTTTGGCTTAGGTTAGTTAACTCGGATCAATATAAATATTTTAGAAAAGGTTATGAGATGTTATTATACTTTCAATCGCAAAATTATGTCACTTAGGCGTGTAGAGTCAGAAATTTTATAACATATGGTTTGGGGATTGTGTGGGAAGCCCAGGGTGGGGGAAATGTGAATATTTTTATTCCAGAATTCAAATAAAGGCTTATTGATTCGTTTAGTCAGGAATGGCCTGCTGCTCTGGAAAACCATGATTTTCTTTCAAATTTATTTGAGTTTTAATGATACTATATCTTGCAAAATGTATTTACGTCAAATCAATCATTTTCGGTTGCGAAGATGTCTCGCTAAATTCAGGATTGGTATGTCCCCCCTTAAACATAGTTATCTACAATTCAGACCGAATGTACACAGTAATGAAAGGGATTGTCCTGTTTGTTCTAACATAATTGAAAGTGAAATACACTTTTTTATTTATATGCCCAAAAATACGAGGAACTTAGAGACGAATTCATTTCTGCTAAGTATTCTGAAAATCCATCCCTATCCAAACTTACTTTACTACTTGCATGTGAAAATCTTGTAACAATTAATTAGTTGTCTATGTGTATATGTAAGTCACTTAGTTCGAAAACAATGTACAGTTGATATGCGTATGAATGCATGATGAATGCTCTGATTATGATGTACCTCTATTCTATGGGCCAGAGGCCTAACAATTAAAACATTTTGACTTTGACTCTCTCTCTCTCTCTCTCTCTCTCTCTCTCTCTCTCTCTCTCTCTCTCTCTCTCTCTCTCTCTCGTGCAGGTTAATCGCCAGTTAATCAATATCCAGTGTACTGATTGATGCAAGTAATGTGAATACAAAATGAAGTCTTGTTGGAAAACTGAAAGCACATCGATTTTCGTTCATCTTTAACTGCGAGCTAATCTTGAGGGAGGTGTGTGTGTGTGTGTGTGTGTGTGTGTGTGTGTGTGTGTGTGTGTGTACTTTCTTAACCCATACGTGGGATTTTTTTTTATTAACAAGCCAAAACACAGGAAATAGGATCTTCTTTTGTAAATCCACTGTTTCGTGATCCAAAATTGTTTTCGCATAGATTCTGATTATTGTTGTCGGAAATATTTCCAAACAACGAAGACCTTTCAAAACTAGATTTGTAAGACTGCGTTTTTATCGGTAGATTTTGTGAAAATTTGAACTTTTTAAAATATAGCAAGAAAAATAAAAAACACGGAGTCGTTTTGGAACATTGTAGTTTCTGTTAAAGGAAGGATTTTATTGTAAAGAATGGCACATAGAAACGTTGCATTGGCTCCGTAAATTAATTAAGTTATTTAGAATGCACTTCTAATTTCAATCAGACGAGATGGTGCTCGCGCGCGCGCGCGTGCGCGAGCGTGTGTGTGTGTGTGTGTGTGTGTGTGTGTGTGTGTGTGTGTGTGTGTGTGTGTTTTCAGAGGTCACTCGCAAGTGGAAGATTGCGAGCCACAGGGTGAAAGACAACGGGCCCTATGTAAATTGATATTTCATTATTCTGTCAACAAAGTAAGGGAATATTTGAGATGATGTGGTCGTGGAAAGAAAGGGATGAGAAAGGACAAGAATGACTACTCTCTCTCTCTCTCTCTCTCTCTCTCTCTCTCTCTCTCTCTCTCTCGCTCTCTCTCTCTCTCTCATACGCGCGCACTCACACTCACAGAGAGGAGAGAGAGAGAGAGAGAGAGAGAGAGAGAGAGAGCTACCACTGTTCCATTGTCTGTGACGGGGGGACAATTAAGTCTGTGTGTCAATACGTTCAGACACCTCCTATCGAAGAGGGCAAACACCCAGGTGTCCAGCCTACACCCCGGACACTCAAGGCTTCTGTTGGGGTGGGGACACTTGTCAGCTTCGGTGCTGACCAGCCGTCCGTGACCGTCACGAGTGACTGCGTACCGTCACCGATCACTGCGCGACGCTTCGTCACAGTTCAACGCTTGCGGTCAATGCCTGTGTCCATCTGCTTCAGGAAAGGCGTTGAAGCGTGTCTGATCTCACTGTCTCTGTTGAAAGAAGAGAGCCTTGGTCTTTTTCTTGACTTCAACATTGCTTGATACATCCACATAATGATGATGATGATGATACTACTACTACTACTACTACTACTACTACTACTTGCTATCCCAAAAGAAGAAAGATTATGTAATAAATGTGACATGTCTGCAATAGGTGATGAATTTTGTCATCAAACGTTTACTTTGCGCAACACGTACTTGCGAAAAAGATTTCTCTCCCCCAAATCTGTCCATCTTTTTTGTTAAACGATGTCTTCTACTAATCAAAACAAATGTTCCTATGGTCAAAGTAAATTAGATGCTCTCAAGTGTTGTAAATTGTTGGTCTATGTCAGCATTGACTAGCAATATATATATTATTTTGGGCTTGTTTGTTTTCCTTTTCTCGTTGTTGCTTTAAACTCACCTTTCCTCTATACCCCAAAAGGGTATTGTTCTACTACAACTAATTATATCATTCTTCTTCTTCTTCTTCTTCAGACTTCAGACCTCAGAAAACTGTATTATCTCTCGTTAAAAACAGAAATTACATTCGTGACCGCTGCCATAAAAGTTAAGACATACATATTTATAGTTATAAACGTGACACTGAAAATTAAAATTACTTTCAAACAATGAAACATGCGTGTATCACCAAAATGGGGATTACATTCTTTCTCCTTTTTGGTAGTGCAAATAAAGCATGCACTCAGCCACACATAGTTATATATACATACATGCGTGCCCGCACACTTGAGAGAGAGAGAGAGAGAGAGAGAGAGAGAGAGAGAGAGAGAGAGAGAGAGAGAGGTGATTGATTTATCATTAAAAATCATTAAGAGAAGACATATTCCAGACATTTCTATCCTCACTGCTCCAGGACATGCACACATAACACACACACACACACACACACACACACACACACACACACACACACACACTCAGCATCTATACTTTCCCGCTTGCTCACAGACATACACACACGTGCACATGCTTATGTCACAGGTGATCCACCATCTCTTCTTCTTACACGCTGTGTTTGTTTAAAAAACGCAATGGATTTGAACACAAAGCTCTTTTTTGTGCGCATCACCTTAGCTCTGGGGACACGAAATCGTCTGCCTGATGGAAGGAGCTCAAACTGTCGCGCAAGCGTATGCCCACTGTCACTAACAATCGCACGAGCCTTGTTGACCGCACGCCTTCATACAAACTCACTCATACTCTCCTGTCTCTCACCAACAATCTTCGTGTACTTGGTCTTGTTGCATTTGTTTTTACCATTATTACTATTATTATCATTATCATTATTATTATCATAACTTCGTCATCATCATCATCATCATCATCATTGTTGTTATTGTAATTGTACCGTCATCGTTATCATTATAATCGTTACTATTATTATTTTCATTATTTGTTGTCATTCTTATCATCCATAGCAGCGGCAGCAGCAACGGCAGTGGTGATGGCAGCATCAGTAGCAGTAGCAGTACATGCGGTTGCGCAATACAGCTCTGCCTCAGAGCCATGTCTGCAGCCTCATCCCCCAACTCTCCATGCTTTGGTCAGTGTCTTCACTTGAGACAACTCCATTGTCTGTGCTCCGGTGCTTTATCTGACCAGTCCAAACAGTTGGTCAACCACCGAGGGGAAAGGGAAAGGGGAGGGGAGGGGGGCTGGGAAATTGGCGCAGTTGTCCCTTCGTTTCTGGAGGTGGTCTGGGGGATGGGGTGCGGAAGTGGGAACGGACACACGGAGGTGTCCATTCGCGTGGAGAACACTTCACTGACAAAACCACGGTCTGGGTCTCCTCCGGCGGGGGAGGGGGCCACTGTGGGCAGGGGACAATGGTTCATTTTCGCTGCATCACTTCACTGAGGCGACTACAGTCTATAAGGAGGCGGAGGAGGAATGGAGGGGAGGAGAAGGAGAGAAAAGGAGGGGGTATTTCACCACCACCACTACCCCTCCCTCCTCGCCAACGTCGTGTCTTCGTCAATGTTCGGTGTCACCTCCAGCAAAACAGCTGGCTTCTTTTAGGTTTTACGTCCACTTTAGGTCCTTTGGTAAAAACCCTCCTTACCTTCCCCCATCCCGCCTCGTCGTCCCTCCCCTCCCCTTCCCCCTTCCCCTCCACCCCTATTCCCCTTCCTCCTCCCCCCACCCTTACCCCCTTTTGCCACTGGCAAAACAAAATATGAAACAACTGTCTCGCCTCGTTATTTGATCTTGGGGATGTGTTGTTGTTGTTGTTTTGAACAAGTGTAATGGAAGGGTGCAACTGACTGGTACTATCATAACAAACCAAATCAAATATCAATAATTTCATACAACAAATCAGAATGTCTAAATATCACAAGAATTGCGTAAGATATGCAAATTTATGTGTCTTTCCTGATTCCGTTCTCTGTTCACAACGCAATGACCTGATTCCGTTCTCTGTTCACAACACAATGACCTGATTCCGTTCTCTGTTCACAACACAATGACCTGATTCCGTTCTCTGTTCACAACACAATGACCTGATTCCGTTCTCTGTTCACAACACAATGACCTGATTCCGTTCTCTGTTCACAACACAATGACCTGATTCCGTTCTCTGTTCACAACACAATGACCTGATTCCGTTCTCTGTTCACAACACAATGACCTGATTCCGTTCTCTGTTCACAACGCAATGACCTGATTCCGTTCTCTGTTCACAGCACAATGACCCTGGAAACGCCCGCCACTGTAGCTCATCTATTTTGTCTGTGGTTTGCCACTGACGATTTCTTTATTGATTTAGAGAGAGAGAGAGAGAGAGAGAGAGAGAGAGAGAGAGAGATTTCAGAGTCTTCTCAGGCGAGGGCGCCACTGTGGGTTAGGGAGGGACAATAGTCCATTTTCGCTGCGACACTTCACTGACTCGCTTCGCAGATCTCTCTCTCTCTCTCTCTCTCTCTCTCTCTCTCTCTCTCTCTCTTCCGTTTGTTTTTGAACATCTTGTTTCTCACCCTATTCTTTCCAAGCAGGCTGCGGTGGTGTGTTTCGCTTGAACGCCTTCCTGCTCGCTGAACAACACACCTGGTGGTGGACTCCCATTGACTGCGTGCAGTGAACTGTGACAAAAGGATGTGCCATCGTGTGGCTGACTGCAGGCAGTTGGTCGTGACAGTCACGGGATGCTGGGAATGTTGACAGTGAAGCGAAGTGCTCGTGACGCAACACAGGGCCCTTGTCTTGAGGAAGTCGGGACTCGAACCCCAGCGTTTGTCTCATACCCTGTTCTCCTGGAGGACATGTACCGAGTCTGGGCCCCGTGGACACATGTGGCCGTGCAGTATCAGTGTGTGTGTGGGAGGGGGGGGGGGGGGAGGGAGAAGGGTAAGGGAGTAAGGGGGTGGTGGTGAAGGGTGTGTGTCCTTTCTTGTCTTTGGTAGACTGGGGAGATTTGTTCAATCAGCCTTGCGTTTGTTTTGTCACGTGGTAAGTTTTTGATTGGTCAACAGGTGACAGCTTCTCGCCACGATCTGAAAAAAAAAAGAAAAAAATACTGAAGACAAACAATTAAAGAGAAAACCTATCGCACCGGAGAGGTTTTTTTGTTTTTTATGACTTCTGCTT
The DNA here is from genome assembly GCA_016801955.1 of Conus betulinus. Taxonomy (NCBI): domain Eukaryota; kingdom Metazoa; phylum Mollusca; class Gastropoda; order Neogastropoda; family Conidae; genus Conus; species Conus betulinus. The sequence continues at coordinate 199,193 of JADBJO010003582.1, read as the reverse complement.
TCTATCAAACTTTTTTCAATTTCTTTTGTTGTTGTCAATATGGAAAAAAAAAAACTGACAGAGAGTGTGGGGAGTGAGGTGGGAGGAGGTGGAGGGGGGTGGGATGATGCGGGTCAGGCAGAGGGGAGGGAGGGAGGGGTGTGTGATGGGGGGGGGGGGGGTATTGGGACGCAAGGGCCTGAAGCAAGAACGGGCCATCTGAGGACTGGAAAAGAAAGTGTTACGGCGGCGAGGCCATGTTCACTCTGTTCATGTGACCCCCCCCCCCCCCCCACCTCCCTTAACCTATAGGTCATAACGAAGCCTGCAGCAAGGGGAATAGCCAACTGCGGAACGGTCACTTCACTGCGGAACGGTCACTTCACTGCGGAACGGTCACTTCACTGCGGAACGATCACTTCACTGCGGGACGATCACTTCATTGCGGAACGGTCACTGCGGAACGGTCACTTCACTGCGGAACGGTCACTTCACTGCCGAACGGTCATTTCACTAGGATTTTTGCTCACTCGCGGACACGGCTGTTTCGAAAAGCGTAGGGGATAGTTACTTCCGGTCATCAATTTCTCTGTATGGGGCTGCTTGAATCGGCAGTTGAGGACAGTTCTCTGGGTCAGGACAGTTTTTCTCTGGGTCAGGACAGTTTTTCTCTGGGTCAGGACAGTTTTTCTCTGGGTCAGGACAGTTCTCTGGGTCCCATCCGCACCTTCGACAGTATCTTTCTCCTCTGTGCGGGGTTTGTTGATCATCTTCTTAAGCCGATTCGAATATCAGCAAATTAGAATGGAAACATTTTTGTTTTTCAAATACGTCTACCGATGAAATATCAGTAGACTATGGCCTACCCTATGTGCCATTTTGGTGTGTAATTGTTAACAATGGTGAGTAAAATGGAGACAGGAAGACTGAACCAGAACGAAGCCTTGTTGCACGTAGGTTGCAGTGCATATAAACACACAGAACATTGCTGCACGTACAATGCAGTACATATAGACACACAGAACATTGTTACACGTAGGTTGCAGTACATATAGACACACAGAACATTGTTACACGTAGGTTGCAGTACAAACAAACACACAGAACAGTGTGCACAGCAGGCTTTTTCAGTTGAATATGCAGTTAATTCAGATCAGTTAAGTTTTACTATCTTCTTTGATAAGGAAATTTCTATTGAGAAAGGAAATTTGTATTGTAATAATAATAATAATAGCAATATTAACATAAGGAAATTTGTATTGCAGTGATAATTAGATTTACAACGACATTAAAAAGTATTCATATACGAAATGTTTGATGCTAGAGGTATATTTATTGCTAAATACTCACACGCACCGATAGTACCACAACATGCACTACAACAGACACTTAAGAACAGCGTTCGCACGCACGCTCACATACACACGCACCCACACGCGCAGGCAGGCACTCCCCTCCCCTCCCTCACACACATACATACACACACACACACACACACACGCGCGCGCAGGCAGGCGCCCCCTCCCCCTACATACACTCGCACCCACACGCGCAGGCAGGCACTCCCGTCCCCCCCCCCCCCCACTCCCCCCACACACGTGCATTCGCACACTCGTAAACATGGATTTAAACTTACACACACACACCACACACACACACACACACACACACACACACACACAGAGAGGAGAGAGAGAGAGCGAGAGAGAGGAGAGAGAGAGAGAGAGAGAGAGAGAGAGAGAGAGAGAGAGAGAGAGAGAAGAGACGGAGAGAGAGAGAGAGAGAGAAAACAGAGAGAGAGAGGAGAGAGAGAGGAGAGAGAGAGAAGAGGAGAGACAGAGAGAGAGGAGAGAGACAGAGAAAGAGAGGAGAGAAAGAGAAGAGAGAGAGAGACAAGAGAGAGAGAGAGAGACAGAGAGAGAGAGAGAGAGAGAGAGAGAGAGAGAGAGAGAGAGAGAGAGAGAGAGAGAGAGAGAGAGAGAGAGAGAGAGAGAGAGAGAGAGAGTTGCATATAAAGTAAAGACGAATGATGGCAAGAAGAAGCCCGCTACTCTCGTTCTAAAACAACCTAACAAACTCGGGGGAGAAAAAAAAATTAAAAAGACAAAAAACAACATGAAACGAACAAAAACACGAAACCGAAGAAGAGAAACACTGAAGACCCCAATGCAATGTAAGCTCACAGAGAGAAGCAGAACAGACAGGAGCGATTTGACCACTCTGTTTTCTTCAAGCGTCACAAAGAACAGACATGAAAAGTCCACAACACCAAAGTCGCCACATGGCCGCCTGCAGGCCAATAGAATAATCACAGACTGGTGCCAGTGTGGCCAATAGAACGATCACAGACAGGAGCCTGCAGGGCAATACAATGATCACAGACTGGTGCCCTGCAGGCCAATAGAATAATCACAGACTGGTGCCTGCAGGGCAATAGAATAATCACAGACTGGTGCCTGCAGTCCAATAGAACAATCACAGACTGGTGCCTGCAGGCCAATAGAATAATCACAGACTGGTGCCTGCAGGCCAATAGAATAATCACAGACTGGTGCCAGTGTGGCCAACAGAATGATCACAGACAGGTGACTGCAGGGCAATACAATGATCACAGACTGGTGCCAGTGTGGCCAACAGAATGATCACAGACTGGTGCCAGTGTGGCCAATAGAATGATCACAGACTGGTGCCTGCAGGGCAATAGAATAATCACAGACTGGTGCCTGCAGGGCAATAGAATGATCACAGACTGGTGCCAGTGTGGCCAATAGAATGATCACAGACTGGTGCCTGCAGGGCAATAGAATAATCACAGACTGGTGCCTGCAGGGCAATAGAATGATCACAGACTGGTGCCAGTGTGGCCAATAGAACAATCGCAGACTGGTGCCAGTGTGACCAATAGAATGATCACATACCGGTTCCTGCAGGGCAATAGAATGATCATAGACTGGTGCCAGTGTGGCCAATAGATGATCACAGACTGGTGCCAGTGTGGCCAATAGAATGATCACAGACTGGTGCCAGTGTGACCACCAGAATGATCACAGACTGGTGTTAGTGTGGCCAATAGAATGATTACAGACTGGTGCCTGCAGGCCAATAGAATGATCACAGACAGGTGCCAGTGTGGCTAATAGAATGATCACAGGCTGATGCCTGCAGGGCAATAGAATGATCACAGACTGGTGCCAGTGTGACCAATAGAATGATCACAGACTGGTGCCAGTGTGGCATTATTTAGTAAGTTCCTGGGAATGTGGAATGCAGTTATTCCATTTTTCTGAATATTTCACCACCTTCTGAATATTTCACGGGCTATATTAGCAACCCACGGATGACAAAGAGATGCACACATGTTGTGTGTATAAAAGAGCACTGCACATCTCGTATGCAAAAATATTTCAAAGCTTTATATGTGTGTGTTTTTATGATTCAGCATTACTTCTTTCCATGTTCACTTTTTGTCAGTTGTTTTGTCAGTGTTAAAACTGAGGCAAGTTGTTGACTAATGTATACGGTAAGTGATGCAATTCCTTTTGTTAACAAAACTTCATGGCTAAATTTGTATCTAAGTTTCTAAAGGTTATTTCTTTTTGCCCGAAGAAGACCCAAGAGGTCAACATGCATTGTGTCTTGTCCTGTACTTTGTCTATGTCCTTGGCGGTAACTAACCCCTCTCTTTCTCAATTTTGTATCTAACTTCGATCAGATCTTATTCCACTTGTTAGTGTTGCGGCTTTATGGTTTTTTTTTTTACGATCGTTAAGGTATAAGGAATAATTAGTTTCAAAATGATATGATTGCAGGCGGAAATGAAAGAGAGACTTTAAGAAGAATTAGTAGTACGTCCGCCAAACAACAGGGACAAACAATCACAAGACAAAACGCGGGACGTTTTGACCTCTCTGGACTTCTTCAGGCAAGACAAACAATGTTCAGAACAATGAAAACGAACGAGCAATCACTTCTCTCCTCAAATTCGGCGCAGGATGGGTGTTGAATGAAAACGAGGCCGTCGGGAAGGAGACAATGGGAGTTAAAATAATAATAGTCATGATAATAATAACAATGAGAAGAAGAAGAAAAGAAGAAGAAGAAGAAGAAGAAGAAGAAGAAGAAGAAGAATATATACGTAGACTCCTGTGTCGAAGATCCTGCACCCTGACCTCTTCGGGCGCATCTGCGATATCTCAATTTATTTGATTAAAATTTGATTGGAAGAAAAAACAAAGAAACAATAGTTATCAGGAAGAGCAATAAATGTGCAAGGCTTGGTGGTTTGAAGGTGTGTTTGGGTACACAGTCAAGTACGGCATTCAGAAGCTTACTTATTTACAGACCAGACAGACCCTAGTCTTTGATTCAGCCTTTACTTTGCTCATCATTCACCAACAGATAAATGATTACTTTTTTTCTTTTTTGCTAGAAACCAGAAGGGAAATGGTTTTTCAGTTATGACGGGGGTGAGGGTGGGGGGGGGGGGGGGGTGGGGGGTGGGGGGTGGGGGTGGGGGGTGATTGAGGAAAGTCCTGAATAACATTGATGCGATGAAGATCCATGTAAAGCTGTTGCGTGTTTGTTCGTTTTTCTTCAAAATAACCACCTTCGTGTCTTTTTTTTCTTTTTTTTTAAATCGTACATCTATCCCTCTCACGCACTATGTCTTCTCACACTGGTGCGGAGGATTAGCAGGAGGACGGGGGGGGGGGGGGGGGGGGGGGGGGGGGGGGATGGAAGCAGGAGGACAGGGGGGGGGGGATGGAAGGCACAAGAGGGAAGAGGTGGAGGGAGGTATTGTAAGGGCAGAAAAGTTGTCTGCTATTTCAAAGATTTTAGTGTCATGTGCACATCATGCAAGTGGTGTATAGAAAGCAAGACATTCACTTTTCACCGACAATCCATCGACAATGCACCGCATTGAATATTGATGGGTTGTGTACGTTTTGTTGGTATATCATTTCGTGAGCGGTATTCCTGTTGATTGGACAATCCGAGCAGACTTAACACAACATTCTTTGTTTGAAAAAAAAAGTCGATAAGTCCACCCCTGGCAACAATGTAGATGAAACATGATATTAACAGTCCGCACTCCCGAGACAAAGTTATGGTAAGGAAAGGGAGGGTTGCGGGGGGGGGGGGGCGGCGGGGGGGGGGGGGAGGGGGGCAAGGAGGTGGTGACGGGTTGGGGGTTGGCAGTGTGATTGTCATAAAGTGACTATTACTAATATCAAGTTTAATCATTCACCCCTCTTGTAATCCTCTGTGATGGAAATTTGACCACCTAAGACTTTTCACGTCCCGCCACTATATTGACCACCCCCCTCCCTCCCCGCGGAACCCTCCCATACCCCGCAACCGCCTCTCCCTCCCCAAGTTCCACTGCCAACACTTTCCCTCAATCCAAACCCTCAGCTCTGATCCCTCAATCCAAACCCTCAACTCTGATCCCGACAGGTGTGAAATGTAGATGAAGCGCCCATGTAGATCGTGGCCCGTGTTTATGATGAGCGCTATCTGCTGTGACACATTAAGCCGCAGTGCCAGCGCACCGCCACAGTGTGGGTGGTTTACCTTGATAACTCCCATCTCCGCCTGCCCTGTTTGACCACACCGCCAAACACGGGGACCAGGGCGCAGGCTGCTTCCACGACACAGTCTGTCACAGTGGGAACAGGACACAGACTGATTGTACTCCACTGTCACAGTGAGAACCTGACACAGACTGGTTGTACTACACTGTCACAGTGGGAACAGGACACAGACTGATTGTACTACACTGTCACAGTGGGAACAGGACACAGACTGATTGTACTACACAGTCACAGTGAGAACCTGACACAGACTGGTTGTACTACACTGTCACAGTGGGAACCTGACACAGACTGGTTGTACTACACTGTCACAGTGGGACCAGGACACAGACTGCTTCCACGACACAGTCTGTCACAGTGGGAACAGGACACAGACTGATTGTACTACACTGTCACAGTGGGAATGATTGTACTACACTGTCACAGTGGGAACAGGACACAGACTGATTGTACTCCACTGTCACAGTGGGAACAGGACAGACTGATAGTACTACACTGTCACAGTGAGAACTGACGACTGGTTGTAATACACTGTCACAGTGGGAACAGGATACAGGCTGGTTGTACTACACTGTCTGTCTCAGTGGGAACAGGACACAGGCTGCTTCCACGACACAGTCTGTCACAGTGGGAACAAGACACAGGCTGGTTGTACTACACAGTCTGTCACAGTGGGAACAAGACACAGGCCGGTTGTACTACACTGTCTGTCTCAGTGGGAACAGGACACAGGCTGGTTGTACTACACTGTCTGTCACAGTGGGACAAGACACAGGCTGGTTGTACTACACAGTCTGTCACAGTGGGAACAAGACACAGGCCGGTTGTACTACACTGTCTGTCTCAGTGGGAACAGGACACAGGCTGGTTGTACTACACTGTCTGTCACAGTGGGAACAAGACACAGGCCGGTTGTACTACACTGTCTGTCACAGTGGGAACAGGACACAGGCTGGTTGTACTACACTGTCTGTCACAGTGGGAACAAGACACAGGCTGGTTGTACTATACAGTCTGTCACAGTGGGAACAAGACACAGGCCGGTTGTACTACACTGTCTGTCTCAGTGGGAACAAGACACAGGCTGGTTGTACTACACAGTCTGTCACAGTGGGAACAA
>JADBJO010003582.1:177500-187500 GCA_016801955.1 Conus betulinus | reverse complement strand
AAATTCTCCCAGACACAGACAGTCAGAAACACAGAGGGAAGATTCTCCCAGACGCAGTCAGAACACAGAGGGAAGATTCTCCCAGACCCAGACAGTCAGAACACAGAGTGGAGATTCTCCCAGACACAGACAGTCAGAACACAGAGTGGAGATTCTCCCAGACACAGTCAGAACACAAAGTGGATTTCTCCCAGACACAGACAGTCAGAACACAGAGTGGAATTCTGGAAGACTTCTCCCAGACAATTCGACACAGACAGAACACAGAGTGAAATTCTCCCAGACACAGACAGTCAGAACGCAGAGCGGAAATTCTCCCAGACACGGACAGTCAGAACAGAGTGGAGATCCTCCCAGATACAGACAGTCAGAACAGAGTGGAGATTCTCCCAGACACAGACAGTCAGAACAGAGTGGAGATTCTCTCAGAACACAGAGTGGAGATTCTTCCAGACACAGAGAGTCTCTCACAGCGCGGCGTGTCAAACCCCGGGGCCCCCCGTCAAGGGCGGACAGGAGGGATAATCCGCTGGGCCCTCCAAATGTGTCAATCAGGGAGAGCTCTCTGGGCACGGGGTCAGGCCACTGGCACAACTGGGATTAGTGCTGCCGGATAAGACAGACTGGAGGAGGGGGGTGGACACGGAGGGGGGGGGGGGGGGGGGGGGGGGGGGGCCGGGTAAGTTTGAGAATAAGGGAGTAGAGGGAGGTGTATAGGGAACTGGTCTATATTGACTATGATATTATGATGAATACTCCTGTAGTCCTCAACTTTTCTCACGATGAGAATGGTGAGGGTCATGACGAGAGGGGGGAGGGACGGCGAGATGTTCTGGCGTACTGGTTGTACTGACGACGATCATGACATGACATGGTGATCATGACATGGTGACCTGATGCACAATATTGGGTAGACACTGACCCACCAAATGACGACTCTGTGTGTGTGTGTGTGTGTGCGTGCGTGCGTGCGTGCGTGCGTGCGTGTATGTGTGTGTGTGTGTGTGTTTGCGTGCGTGCGTGCGTGCGTGTGTGTGTGTGTGTGTGTGTGTGTGTGTGTGTGTGTGTGTGTGTGTGTGTGTGTGTGTGTGTGTTTGCGTATGTGTGTGCGTGTGTGTGTGCGGGGGGTGCATCTGTCTGTCTGTCCGTCTGTCTTATCTGCCCCGCTGTATGGTCTGTCTGTCGGTCTGTCTGACCGTCTCTCTCTCTCTCTCTCTCTCTCTCTCTCTCTCTCTCTCTCTCTCTCTCTCTCTCTCTCTCTCTCTCTCTTCCCCCACCCGCCCACCCAAGTTTTAGCCAAGAAGTACTAACATGCGAGCAACTAGTATACTGACGAAATCGTCTGTACTTGTAAGTACATTTGTCAAGAGCACAACCCCTGACCCCGGCTCTCGTGTATCACGTGCGGTCTCTCACTCCATCTGCCTGACGCCACACAAAACAACTCCCAACAAACCCCCAGCCCAGGTGTCCGCCGGATATACACAAACCCCCGATCCACATAAACCTACGACCGCTCCTCCCAGTGCTAGATGATGACCTAAATCACTTTACAGTGACGAAACACGCGGCTTACCCACACAACCCAGCACCCCGGGAGAGAGAGGCGAGAGGTTTGCTCCAATTGGCAGCACTCAAAGCTCACACAGGGATTTGCCTGTTATCTGTTCAAACAGTCATTGAGGCGGGCTGGGGGGCTCCCATCAAATTCCGATCAAGTCCATGACGGTGTTTTGGGGGCGATAACCGGGGTGGCACCCACACTCCACAGGCAGCAGAGAGGGACGGGAAGTCTGGGTCCCTCATACCTGTGCAGCCACGATACCCCGCTTCTCTTCGCCGGCCGGCCGGGAACAAACCAGAGATGAACGATGAAGAGGATAAGTATCTGGCCTTCTTTCCTATGTATTCATGGCCATCTTGGGTGAGGTGCGTAATATCTCGCCTTCTTTCCTGTGTAGGCGTATTCATCTTCATCTTGGGTGAAATGCGTAGCTCTGGTCTTGTTTCCTATGTATTCATGGCCATATTGGGTGAAATGCGTGGCGTCTGGTCTTGTTTCCTATGTATTCATGGCCATATTGGGTGAAATGCGTAGCGTCTGGTCTTGTTTTCTATGTATTCATGGCCATATTGGGTGAAAATGCGTGGCGTCTGGTCTTGTTTTCTATGTATTCATGGCCATATTGGGTGAAATGCGTGGCGTCTGGTCTTCTTTCCTATGTATTCATGGCCATATTGGGGGTGAAATGTGTAGCGTCTGGTCTTCTCCTGTGCAGGAGGTCTGCCCCCTGGCCTCAGCCGACACATTCCGACTTCAGAGCAGCTGATGGTTGTCTGGTTACCCTGGTAATACGGGGCTAACTCACACCAGACAATGCGGGTTTGAACTCCAAGTTTTCCTTCTCTAAGGCTATGTTGGTTCGCGGCACATTCCACCGTATTATCCGGTGCATCCCCCGTGCGCAGGGCTGGAGGGATTCCCAGTTCACCAACCAGGGACGCGCCTTTACGCTGTACAGTCCCGGCGCGAGGACATGTATTCGCCTTTGTCGGAGATCAGTTCACTCGCACAGGGCATCTACTATTTCTGGGTACCACAGTCACTGTGCTCAACGACAGACCGATCAACCTTCCGGGCTGTCCTCTCAGACACCAGCCTGCTTCTTCTTGCCCACTTTTATCAAGGTCGGCCTTCTGCCTTCATGTAAACGTTTTGTTTGTTTGTTTGTTTTTTGTTTGTTTGTTTTTGTTTTTGTTTTCTTTTTTATTAATACTAATCGGTGTGGAAGAGGATGATGAAGATGATGCTACGGATTTCCATTCCGGTCTGAGACTGCATGACAGGTTTATACTCTACGCTTATTTCATAATATATCCCAGCGTCAACCAGGCCTGAGAGATACAGACACCTGTTATGTTGTTCAGGAAATTTGAGCAACACTCTCAGACACACATCCATTCAGATGATGAAACTCGACTGTGTGGTCCCATTCTCGCCAATGGAGCCTATAGCAAACTGTGGGTAGGAGCCGGTCGGGACAGAAAACTGCATGTTGACTTATCCTGGTTGTGAACCACCTGGTGTTGCTCCCAGTGTAAGAGTTCCACACCAGCAGCTGCAAAGTCTGGTGAACAGACAGCTGACCGGTGAACAGCAGGCAGACAGAGAGCCAGTGAGACCAACAGGAAGTGTTCAATGCCTTCAATGGGCACAACGGAGTTCTAATCAACCAAAGGCGAAGATACCAGTCCTTTGCACTGTCTATCTCTGGTCACACAGCACTGTCTATCTCTGGTCACACAGCACTGTCTATCTCTGGTCACACACCACTGTCTATCTCTGGTCACACAGCACTGTCTATCTCTGTCTATCTCTGGTCACACACCACTGTCTATCTCTGTCTATCTCTGGTCACACACCACTGTCTATCTCTGGTCACACACCACTGTCTATCTCTGTCTATCTCTGGTCACACACCACTGTCTATCTCTGGTCACACACCACTGTCTATCTCTGTCTATCTCTGGTCACACACCACTGTCTATCTCTGGTCACACACCACTGTCTATCTCTGTCTATCTCTGGTCACACACCACCGTCTATCTCTGGTCACACGCCACTGTCTATCTCTGGTCACACACCACTGTCTGTCTCTGGTCACACAGCACTGTCTATCTCTGGTCACACAGCACTGTCTATCTCTGGTCACACACCACCGTCTATCTCTGGTCACACAGCACTGTCTATCTCTGGTCACACAGCACTGTCTATCTCTGGTCACACAGCACTGTCTATCTCTGGTCACACACCACCGTCTATCTCTGGTCACACAGCACTGTCTATCTCTGGTCACACAGCACTGTCTATCTCTGGTCACACACCACCGTCTATCTCTGGTCACACACCACCGTCTATCTCTGGTCACACACAGCACTGTCTATCTCTGGTCACACACCACCGTCTATCTCTGGTCACACAGCACTGTCTATCTCTGGTCACACAGCACTGTCTATCTCTGGTCACACACCGTGTCATTTCTACCAGCTTAAAGCCCTGCCGACGACGAGGACCAGGAGATAAAGGCTTTTTTTTCAAGAGTGTATTCAACAAGAACACGCCTCTTGTTCCAGACTGACGCCCACAACATCGACTGCAGCTTTCACATGGACAGACCTGCACCGGTTTCTGTCAGAGACTGAACTGCTGTCTTCAGCACAGCAACACCGGTTTCGGTCAGAGACTGACCTGCTGTTTTTCAGCAAAGTAACACCGGTTTCTCTCTGTCAGAGACTGAACTGCTGTTTCCAGCATAGACTGAACTGCTGTCTTCAGCACACCAACACTCCAATAGAGGCAGGACCCATGAAGGGGACACAATCCTGCGCGCAATCGCTTCTCGCTGGGTGAATTACAATTATTTGCCCCAATCAAAGACATGTGTTGGCAATGCAGTCCCGGAGGACAATGCTTGATGCGCCAAGTGAGCTTTCTCCTAGGGTTGTGAACAGCGCCTGGTGTGGCTGTGCAACCCACTTCTGGAGTGACAGTCTCTGCTGCAGTTGGTGCAGACGAAACAGGACGACTGGGCGTGCTCGTTTCTCTGCTGCCTGCTGGGTTCTCTCCTCCTCCGCTTGTCTGATTCCTCTCTGCACCATTTGACGCCAGCAGTCGCGGTCGTCAGCAGCTGTTTCCCAGGCATCAGGGTCCAGCCAGGGCTGGAATCCCAAGCATGTTCGCCATGCTGAGCCAGAGACGTCTACGCTGGCTCGGGCACGTAAGGCGCAGGGAAGATGGGCGTATTCCCAAGGACCTACTCTACGGCCAACTTGCCACTGGTACCAGACGCACAGGACGCCCCACTCTCAGGTTCAAGGATGTGTGCAAATGTGACATGAAAGTGTGCAATCGAAAACATTTTTTCCCCATTAGCGAATTGTTTTTTCCTTCGGCATTTCCTCATGTGTATACCTTGATCCCACGAACAACTGGCACATTCCGTCAGATGCCCGGCAACAGACCAACACACTGAACCACTGACATGTATTAAACTAATATTTCCCTCTGCAAGACAGACATTTGTCAGTAAGACCTGTGCGGGGCTCAGTTCTAGCAAACGCTGACCGGACAAAGTCCAGAATGGGAATCAGTGGCAAAGGGCGGAACTAGAGTCGGTCAGCAAGCAGCTCCTATAGGGAGAAGAATGGGGGGTGTAGAGGACACTCCCTGTGGGAGCCAGCATCCAGTATCACCCGCCTCATGGCTCACATCTTTAACACATGGATTCTAATGTCCTAAGATCGTCTACCTAGAGTTGAGAAGCTGGACCTCTGAACGCCCCAGTGATAGAAACACCCTCTGCTTCATCAGCCAGGTGTTGAGGTGGTTGCCGTGATGGAAACAGCCTCTGCTTCATCAGCCAGTGTGGAGGTGGTTGCCGTGATGGAAACAGCCTCTGCTTCATCAGCCAGGTGTTGAGGTGGTTGCCGTGATGGAAACAGCCTCTGCTTCATCATCCAGGTGTTGAGGTGGTTGCCGTGATGAAGACATCCTCTGCTTCATCAGCCAGGTGTTTGAGGTGGTTGCCGTGATGAAAACAGCCTCTGCTTCATCAGCCAGGTGTTGAGGTGGTTGCCGTGATGAAAACATCCTCTGCTTCATCAGCCAGGTGTTTGAGGTGGTTGCAGTGGAAACATCCTCTGCTTCATCAGCCAGGTGTTGAGGTGGTTGCCGTGATGAAACAGCCTCTGCTTCATCAGCCAGGTGTTGAGGTGGTTGCAGTGGAAACATCCTCTGCTTCATCAGCCAGGTGTTGAGGTGGTTGCCGTGATGAAAACAGCCTCTGCTTCATCAGCCAGGTGTTGAGGTGGTTGGTTACCAAGGTGCCTGCGCTGTAGGAGTGATATCCAGGAGTGGAGGTGGTGGTGATGGTCACAGGTCCGCGCTGTGTGTGTGTGTGTGTGTGTGTGTGTGTGTGTGTGTGTGTGTGTGTGTGTGTGTGTGTGTGTGTGTGTGTGTGTATGTGTGTGTGTGTGTGTGTGTGTGTTGTGTGTGTGTGTGTGTGTGTGTGTGTGTGTGTGTGTGTGTGGGGGGTGTGTGGTGTGTGTGTGTGGACTGTGAGGGTGGAGTGCGGGGGGTGGGGGAGGTGTGAGATGTGGAGGGCTTGGTGGAGGTGACAGGGCACTGACTACGGGAGGTCACCCCATACTTCACATTCTTCTTGTCTCCTCCTGAGGTCGCTGCTGTCTATGGGTTAAACAATGGGTGGGCTGTGGTCTTCAGATAAATGTGATTAGTAGTGTTGGTTGAACGCTTCACATTTTTCTGTACCTCTGTCTTAGTCCTGTCTGTCTGTCTGTCTGTCTGTCTGTCTGTCTGTCTGTCTGTCTGTCTGTCTCTCTCTCTCTCTCTCTCATCTCTCTCTCTCTCTCTCTCTCTCTCTCTCTCTCTCTCTCAGCGCGTGTATGTTTGTGAGTGTGTGCGTGTGCGTGTGTTAGTGTGTGTGTATGAGTGTGTGTGTGTGTGTGTGTGTGGTGTGTGTGTGTGTGTGTGTGTGTGTGTGTGTGTGTGTGAGAGAGAGAGAGAGAGAGAGAGAGAGAGAGAGAGAGAGAGAGAGAGAAGCGTTATTTTGCAAGCAGTTTTGGATTGTTCCAGCCACTATTGACAGGCGACTACACTGCACAGTTTTGGCAGCAAGAAGACGTTTAAAGGTGACCTGGACAGGGGACTTTTGTGAAAGGAAACCTGCCCCCCCCCCCCCTCTCTCCCCCGGTCCCCATCGCCACCCCTCCCCCCCACACGCAGTAGTTTTGACCCCGACTCCGTACGTTCTGAAGAGACCTACTTGTATCCTAGATGCCCAAATGCTGTCACCTTTTCCTGTCACTGTCTGGATTCGAACCTGTATCTCCTGGAAAGTCGCGGCGCCTTAAGGTCAAGTGGGCCTGTAGCGGATGTCTTAACCACTTCGCTTTTTCAGCCTCATTTCCCCTGCCGGTTCAGTGGCATTAATAGAGGCGCTAGTCTCATCGCAGCCCTACACACCGTCAATCCACAGGAACCAATCAGCAACAAGACCGTCATGAGGCCCCAACCCCCAGAGGAGACACTGCACTGCTTGCCGAGTCACTTCGATGGTGTTCAGTGGTGCCTGTTCTGATCCAACATACTCAGGACACCGCCTGCCAAGTGTCCCAGCTGACGACAATCCGGAGGAAGCCAGCACGTCCCGCCAGGTGACAGTCTCAATGAACCTGCCGGCAACGGCCACCTGGACACGAACGCCCAAAAGGTATGTATCCCACCACACTGAGACAACATGGAAGCTGAGGTCACCATGAGAGTAAGGCATGAAGGGCCAGAGCCTGGACTGTCTCCATGCTGATCGATGAGGATGACCAGGACAACGGATCGATGAGGATGATTAGGACAACTGATCGATGAGGATGACAGGACAACTGATCGATGAGGATGACAGGACAACGGATCGATGAGATGACAGGACAACTGATCGATGAGGATGACCAGGACAACTGATCGATGAGGATGACAGGACAACGGATCGATGAGGATGACAGGACAACGGACAGATGAGGATGATCAGGACAACGGACAGATGAGGATGATCAGGACAACTGATCGATGAGGATGATCAGGACAACTGATCGGAGATGACAGGACAACGGACAGATGAGGATGATCAGGACAACGGACAGATGAGGATGATCAGGACAAATGATCGATGAGGATGATGATCAGGACAATTGATCGATGAGGATGATCAGGACAACTGATCGATGAGGATGAAATGACAACTGATCGATGAGGATGATCAGGACAACGGACAGATGAGGATGATCAGGACAACGGATCGATCAGGATGATAGGGCAACGGATCGATCAGGATGATAGGGCAACGGATCGATGAGGATGATAGGACAACGGATCGATCAGGATGATAGGGCAACGGATCGATCAAGATGACAGGACAACGGATCGATCAGGATGATAGGGCAACGGATCGATGAGGATGATAGGGCAACGGATTGATGAGGATGATCAGGACAACGGATTGATGAGGATGATCAGGACAACGGATTGATGAGGATGACCAGGACAAGGCTAGGGAGTTTCACTCTAGTTCAACTCCATTTTGTACTCCTAGTCGTATAGAACAGGAGTACTTTACAATGCGAACGAAGAAATGTTGTGTGTGTGCGCGCGCGCGCGCGCGCGCGCGCGCGCGTGTGTGTGTGTGTGTGTGTGTGTGTGTGTGTGTGTCTCTCTGTCTGTCTGTCAGTGGTCAAAATGTGTTCCACTCGCTCCAGACGAAACGTCCTGGCCGATCTCTCTGAAAATTTGTAAGCATGTTCATTATGGGTCTCGGATGATGCCCGATGTTTTATTTTACCAGAATAGCCGTTACTAATGGCTATAACGGCCCAAAACTCTTTTTCTTCTTTGGAATATGTCAGAAAGTACTTGGCCGATTTATAAGCGGTTTGGATAATCTTGTGACAAATCGCAGCCTCTTTCCATATGTAAGTGATTAATGCTAAAAATCGATTAAAAATCATTAAAAAAACCGTTATTTTTTGCCGTTATTTTCTTATACATTGCTGGATTTAATGAAAATTTGGTATATAGAAAGGTTATCACACACAAATGGCGCTTCTATGTAGTGTTTCAAAATTTGACCGTTAAAAACCGTTGTTCTTGACATATTGTCTGATTTGGATGAAATTTTGGGTTTAGCCCAGTACAGACTGAAATACCAGTTTCAAAAGTGTACATCGGTTACATAACCCGTTAAAACCGGTTATTTTTGCCGTTATTTTTTATATATCGGTGGATTTTAATGAAATTTGGTATATAGAAAAGTTATCACGCACAAACGGCACTTCTATACGTGTTTTCAATATTTGACCGTTAAAAACTGTGTTATTCTTGACATATTGTCCGATCTGGATGAAATTTGGTAGGTACATAGGCTTTAGCCCACTGAGGACTAAAATACTAGTTTCAAAAATGTGCCTCGGTTAAATAACCGCTAAAGTCGTTATTTTGCCGTCATTTCTTATCTCAGAAAGTACTTGGCCGATTTATATAAGCGGTTTAGAAAACTGGTAGTACGTTTATATGCTTTGCATCTTGGGTTTTTTTTTTTTTTTTTTTTTTTTTTGTGTCAACCAGGCTCGACAAAGACACCTGCTGTGTTGGTCAGTAACTTTGAGCCCACGGAAAACTCTACTCTGGGCATAATCCTGCTGTGATCAAAATCCCTCAAAGAAATGGCTGTCTTGAGAATCGAACCTACGACCTCACATCCAGGAATCCACAACGTCAACCACTGCAGGGTACGGGTTTTTTTTAGTTCTTGAAAGGACTAAGGATAAAACGCTTCCACATGGTAGCCGGTACACTTGCCTCTGGTGTTTTTTCAAATCCATTTTGCATCAAACAGTGTCATCAAAGTTATGTTATTACAGTACCCATTTACCTAACACATACACAGACCCATGACACACGAAATAAAAACAGGAAATTACGAATAGAAAACATCCACACGCATTTCATGTAATTGGGCAGTCAGGCAGTAACTTTCCAACAAGACAGGGAGTTTGCGTAACTCTCTACTGGAACCACCATAGCAACAACACCCCAAGACTGACAGTCAAAATGCCGTCTTTTCTGCTGGCCGCTGGTGTGAACCGAACCCGTAACACCCTGACAGCCTTTTCACCGAATAACCAACTACCTTGAACTTACCCGCGCAGCCCAAGCGGACCATGCGTTATGTAACAGCAGTCGATGACATGTTCACACGAACCAACATTGATTCCAGACTGGCCTTTACCTTTTGACCTGAAGATTGCTGACTAGAACACACAGACAAACAGGACCAAGTAGTGAGAGAGTGGGTGTGTGTTTGCTGGCAAAGGATTCCGAAGGGAGGCAGACAGAACGTCAACAATGACAGAGAAACAAGGGAGGCAACTT
>JADBJO010003582.1:142500-172500 GCA_016801955.1 Conus betulinus | reverse complement strand
TTCCCTATATGACGGGGAGAGAGAGAGAGAGAGAGAGAGAGAGAGAGAGAGAGAGAGAGAGAGAGAGAGAGAGAGAGAGAGAGAGAGAGAGAGAGAGAGAACTACCAAACTATGCATAGAACTACAGCAACCACTGGGAGAAAAGCGTATCTTTGCTTTGCCGACAACATTCATATCTGAAGCTTTTTCTTTCTCTTTTTCTCCCCCTTTTTTTCTTATTCTTTTCCTTTTTGCCAAGGAAAGCGCTTAAGCACGTGCTCGCCCTATGACTGCAGGCCGGAAAACGAGGAGTGGCTACCTGAAGCAAGACGTGAATAACATGGAGACTGTTCATCAAGGAAAGAAATCATCAAAGGCAGACAGAGAGGAGACACATCTCACACACACACACGCGTGCATTTGTGATGACCCGGGCTGGCTGAGTATCATCTATTTATTCAATCAAGATTTAGGACAGCTTTTTTTTTTTTTTTTATGACGTCATACGATCATAAAGCTCAGTTCCAACTGAATTGATTGATGTTTTTTGTCTGTGTCATATGTGTATTCTGCTTATTCCTATTGCTGTCCTCGTCAATAAATAAGTCGGGATTTTTTGGGGTTTTTTTTTTTTTTTTTTTTTTTTGTATTGTTTGTCATTATGGTGTGCTTGCTCTCACTGAGGTGGGCTTATTAAGTAGCCTTATTAAGTATTTGTATTCCCTGTCTCTGTCTCTGTCTGTCTGTCTGTCTGTCTGTCTGTCTGGCTGTCTGGCTGGCTCTCTCTCTCTCTCTCTCTCTCTCTCTCTCTCTCGCTCTCTCTCTCTCTCTCTCTCTCTCTCTCCGATTTGAATGACGCATCACCTATGTCATTAGGACTGTAAGTCAATGACATTAAAGTGTCAAAGTGTCTCTCCCTCTCTCTCTCTCTCTCTCTCTCTCTCTCTCTCTCTCTCCTCTCTCTCCTCTCTCTCTCTCTCTCTCTCTCTCTCTCTCTCTCTTCTCTGAGAGACAGGCCTGCCTCTATTTCATCTCCTTGTTCAAACATGGTAGATGAGTTTCAGATGATGATGCCAGAAAGGAAATCTTGAAGATCGACTTTTTTTAAATAGACTATGAATAAATACGCCAGAAATTTAAAACGAGTTTATTGTGATTGGCTCAAGCCAATATGTGTCTATGTTGGGAGAGAGAGGGAGGGCGTGTGTGTGTGTGTGGGTGTGTGTGTGTGTGTGTGTGTGTGTGTGTGTGTGTGTGAGTGAGAGAGAGAGAGAGAGAGAGAGTGAGAGAGAGAGAGAGAGAGAGAGAGAGAGAGAGAGAGAGAGAGAGAGAGAGAATAACAAACTTGAAATCCCGTCAATAGCGAGCAGTCTGGTGTAAATAAGCCACGCCATCAATTAGCATCAGCAAGCCAGCACAGAAAAGAATAACCACACCAATAAATAAAACACCGGCACCAGACTCTTTGATGACGACGTCACAACACTACACACCGTTGGCTCCCTGGGACAAGAAACACGGGCGGATAAATGAGCCCCCCAACCACACAAAACCCCCCTCCCCATCACGCCCGACTCTTCTCCTCCCTACCCCCTACCCCCCACACCTCTCTCCCCCATCCACCCCCGGCTCAGGCTAGGCCTGCAGAAAAGTGAGCAAACATTCCCCTGGGCAGGTCCTGTGTGCGAGAGGGGTGTAAGAATTAATTAACAAGACCACCCTCTCCTTGCCCTTGCCGCGTCGCGTCTCTTGAAACATTCTCAAACAGCGCAAGAGTTATTCCTCGCCGGCGTGAGTGAGTGGAGCGGTAGGACAAGAAAGACAATATTATCTCCCCTTTCTCTGCCTCCCCCCAACGCTGGGACCAATAACATCTGCTGAAACACCTCGTGAATTATTCATAGCCTCTTTCTGGAGGCGCGTGGAGTGCTCTGCATTCTGATTGGTGTTTTAGGGCGTGGACGAGTGTGACCTCATATCCTGTCCGGTGCCGCTCGATCGATAACTTTAGACCTATCGAAAATGAGGATGTGGATGATGGTGGTGGTGATGATGGAGGATGGAGGAGGAATATGATGAAAACGAATCTTTTTTTTATGCCCAGTTCAGATCATTCTTTGCCCAACAATTCGAATTGAGGAGACAGGATATTCCCAAATATTGTAGCTGGAAACTTTGCTTTTGAGTCTTTTTTGTTGATTAAAAAGCTCTGAACTCTTTCTTAAAAAAAAACAAAATGTATAGTGGGAAAGAGTGGTGGGTGTTTGTGTGTGTGTGTGTGTGTGTGTGTGTGTGTGTGTGTGTGTGTGTGTGTGTGTGTGTGTGTGTGTGTGTGTGTGCACGGAAGGGGAGGCTGGCTGGCTGGGGAAGAACTGGTGTTTTTTGTGTGTTTCTTCCACTTTCTCCGCTTTGTCCCTGCCTCCCATTATTTCCCTCTGCGTTTCCCACTTGTTTCTGTTCTTCCTTCACTTTTCCTTTGTTCTTTTCTGTTCAGATTTGGGTGTCGGTGCCTGTCATCCTTGACCAGTGCCAGAGTCCACTCTACGTATTGTGTGAGCACGCCGACCTACATGGGTGACGGCAGTTTGCCATGACCTTCCCAACAGATTGGCTTGCATTCTGCAGGGGACCTATCTAACACCACACTGGTACCACCAGACAACAACAACACTGAAGAGAGGGGTAAGGTCTGTGGAGGTCAAACAGACGCCTTTCTCTGCACTGTTATCGCCACAATGACAACACTTGAAGAGGATTATGTCTGTGTAGGTCAGTTCACCACAATGACAACACTTGAAGAGAGTAATGTCTGTGTCGTTCAGTTCACCACAATGACAACACTTGAAGAGGGCAATGTCTGTGTAGGTCAGTTCACCACAATGACAACACTTGAAGAGAGTAATGTCTGTGTAAATCAGTTCACCACAATGACAACACTGGAAGAGGGCAATGTCTGTGTCGTTCAGTCACCACAATGACAACACTTGAAGAGCAATGTCTGTGTCGTTCAGTTCACCACAATGACAACACTGGAAGAGGGCAATGTCTGTGTAGGTCAGTTCACCACAATGACAACACTGGAAAAGGGCAATGTCTGTGAAGGTCAGTTCACCACAATGACAACACTTGAAGAGAGTAATGTCTGTGTTGGTCAGTTCACCACAATGACAACACTTGAAGAGAGTAATGTCTGTGTTGGTCAGTTTACCACAATACAACACTTGAAGAGAGTAATGTCTGTGTTGGTCAGTTCACCACAATGACAACACTTGAAGAGAGCAATGTCTGTGTAGGTCAGTTCACCACAATGACAACACTGGAAAGGGCAATGTCTGTGTAGGTCAGTTCACCACAATGACAACACTTGAAGAGAGTAATGTCTGCGTCGTTCAGTTCACCACAATGACAACACTTGGAGAGGGCAATGTCTGTGTAGGTCAGTTCACCACAATGACAACACTTGAATAGGATTATGTCTGTGTAGGTCAGTTCACCACAATGACAACACTTGAAGAGGATTATGTCTGTGTAGATCAGTTCACCACAATGACAACACTTGAAGAGGATTATGTCTGTTTAGGTCAGTTCACCACAATGACAACACTTGAAGAGAGTAATGTCTGTGTAGGTCAGTTCATCACAATGACAACACTTGAAGAGAGTAATGTCTGTGTAGGTCAGTTCACCACAATGACAACACTTGAAGAGAGTAATAGCTGTGTAGATCAGTTCACCACAATGAGAACACTGGAAGAGGGCAATGTCTGTGTAGGTCAGTTCACCACAATGACAACACTTGAAGAGAGTAATGTCTGCGTCGTTCAGTTCACCACAATGACAACACTTGAAGAGGGCAATGTCTGTGTAGGTCAGTTCACCACAATGACAACACTGGAAGAGGGCAATGTCTGTGTAGGTCAGTTCACCACAATGACAACACTTGAAGAGGGCAATGTCTGTGTAGGTCAGTTCACCACAATGACAACACTAGAAGAGGGCAATGTCTGTGTAGGTCAGTTCACCACAATGACAACACTGTGTCGGGTCAAACTGGCGCCTTTCTCTGCACTGTTATTGCGCAATGACAACACCGTCACAGGAGCAGCGAAACTGGCCAGTTGTGTGTGTGTGTGTGTGTGTGTGTGTGTGTGGTGTGTGTGTGTGTGTGTGTGTGTGTGTGTGTGTGTGTGTGTGTGTGTGTGTGTGTGTGTGTGTGTGTTAATGTGAGGCGCGGGCGAGATTCAATCTTGCATGCACCCGACTGCCAACTTTGTCCTTTACCACCGAGTCCTTTGGCACCCTGGCTTTCATTTGAATGAACTTGAACTTCACGGTTAACGCCCCATAGACTAATGGCCATAATAGCAGTGGTTTAATGGCCATGATAGCAGTGGTTTAATGGCCATAATAGCAGTGGTTTAATGGCCAGAGTAGTAGGAAAACGGTCAGATCTTCAAAGTTAAAGTCCCATAGTTTAATGGCCATAGTAGCAGTAATTTATTGGCCTGAGTAGCTGTAAAACTGCCAGATCTTCGAAGTTAAAATCCCATAGTTTAATGGCCATAGCAAAAGTAGTTTAATGGCCATGATAAAAGAAAACTGCTACAGAAGTTCACCATGCCTGTGGCAAGGCATAATGAAAGACGGAGCCCATTACTGTCGTCCAGCCGCCTTCGCTTTCCTGATCTGAATCAAGTTATTCATTCACTGCGGGATGAACAAAAAACGGTTTTCAACCTGTGAAAGTCCCATCCCCAGAGTGCTTCCAGCTGCAGACCATCAACTCCATGGGCAAAAGTCCCAACCATTTCACCACGGCGCTTCTTGTTGGAATGCAGAACGTATGTATAACCCCCAGTCTCTCTACACTTTAACTTTATCTTGAGAGCAGACGGTTCGAGAGCGGCGTTTCATCTGACTGAATTGAATCCAACCAACCCTCTCAAAATTTGTTGAGAATACCAAAATAAATAGCTGTTTGATACCAAAATGAATAGCTGTTTGATACCAAAATAAATAGCTGTTTGATACCAAAATAAATCGCTGTAATCAGTAACAACAGACATCAAGTCAGGACCTCTCCCAGAAAAGGAGGGGAAAGGGGTTAACATCTAAGCACGTGTTGTGCACAGTATGGGGAAAGGGATTAACATCCAAGCACGTGTTGTGCACAGTATGTTTCAGTTCAAAACTGCATCCGACCATCAATGAAATGTGCAGTGTGACTCTGCCCTCAGTCGCTGGCAGCTTTTCGTCCTGATGTATTCACAGTTGCCTGTGCGAAGCTCCGATAAACAACCTCAGCAGATCATGAGGGTTGTAAATGTATTCCAAGCAAGTCAAACCTTAACAAAAACCTCCCGTTGCAAACCTTAAATAAATGTTAGCGAACCGAAAAAAAAAAAAAAAAAAAAAACAACTAAAAAAACCGTGGGCAAACGATTCACAAGACAAAACACGACGCGTTTCGACCTCTTAGCGCATATCTTGCGCTGAAGTGATTTAAGGTAAGCGACCGCTCGTTCATCTTCGTTGTCTTAACTGTTTTGTATCTTGCCGGTAGAAGACCTAAGACGTCGAAACGCGTCGTGTTTTATTATGTGATTCGTTTGTCAATGTTTTTTTTTATGTGTTTTTTTTTTTTTTTTTTGGCGGTTTGCTAACATTTATTTAAGATTTGTTTAGATTTCCGCCTGCATTCGTCTCACTTTGCAACTAGATCTCCTATTGCAGTTATCTTATGCTGTGAGCTTACCTCGTACGGGTAAATGTCTCGATATGACTCCGTGTTAAAGGCCTTTCTACAGGGTACAGTGGACAGTGGATGGTGTATCTCGCTATGACCCCCATATCTAAGACCGATCTGTAGGAACAGTGGAGGGTGGACATTTTTTCACCATCACTCCCTGTGCCAGACCATTCTACAGGGTACAGTGGGGGGTGGACATGTATCTCACCTTGACTCTCTGTCCAGAACCATTCTACAGGGCACAGTGGGGGGTGGACATGTATCTCTCCATGACTCCCTGTCCAGAACCATTCTACAGGGCACAGTGGGGGGTGGACATGTATCTCACCTTGACTCTCTGTCCAAGACCATTCTACAGGGTACAGTGGGGGGTGGACATGTATCTCTCCATGACTCCCTGTCCAGAACCATTCTACAGGGTACAGTGGAGGGTGGACATCTATCTCTCCATGACTCCTGTGCCAGACTATTTCACAGGGTACAGACGAGGGTGGACATATATCTCACCATGACTTACTGTCCAAGACCATTCTACAGGGTACAGTGGAGGGTGGACATTTATCTTTCTATGACTCCCTGTCCAGGACCATTCTCCAGGCTTCAGTGGAGGGTGGACATATATTTCTCCATGACTAACTGTCCAGGACCATTCTACAGGGTACAGTTGGGGCAGACGTCACAGAGGCAGACGGAGGAAGAGAGGGTGGATAAATAGCAGGAAGGCCTGGGCTGGACATGACTTCTCAATCCAGTGGTTCCTGGGTTGGCCATGACTTCTCTGTCCTGTGGTTCCTGGGCTGGCCATGACTTCTCTGTCCTGTGGTTCCTGGGCTGGCCATGACTTCTCAGTCCAGTGGTTCCTGGGCTGGCCATGACTTCTCAGTCCTGTGGTTCCTGGGCTGGCCATGACTTCTCTGTCCTGTGGTTCCTGGGCTGCACATGACTTCTCTGTCCTGTGGTTCCTGGGCTGGACATGACTTCTCTGTCCTGTGGTTCATGGGCTGGCCATGACTTCTCTGTCCTGTGGTTCCTGGGCTGGCCATGACTTCTCAGTCCTGTGGTTCCTGGGTTGCACATGACTTCTCTATCCTGTGGTTCCTGGGCTGCACATGACTTCTCTGTCCTGTGGTTCCTGGCTGGACATGACTTCTCTGTCCTGTGGTTCATGGGCTGGACATGACTTCGCACAATGCAATACAAGACAATGAATCTCGACACAACATAACGAAGTACATCACACTGCAACAGAATGCCATATGACTATAAATAAAACAAAAAACTGTGTGGAAGGACAAGAACACCTCCTTAACCACAAGATCAGCTCCTGCGTGCCCCAGTAACTCTGTGTGTGCAGGTGATACATGGACTGTCAGGTGTGATCTGGACAGCAGATTCCGAAACATCAGACACGCCCATCATATCAGAGTTGAACAAGAATGTATAGAGCAACACAGTAGACTACAGGAAGATCTAATCTACTAACATCAATGAAGAAAAGGAAACTGTGATTATGGCCACCTAACAGCATCTAATGGCCTTGCTCACACAGTTCTGTGTCAAATGGCCACCTAACAGGATCTGACGGCCTTATTCACCTAACAGGATTTGACGGCCTTGCTCACACAGTGCTGTGTCATATGGCCACCTAACAGTATCCATCGGCCTTGCTCACACAGTTCTGTGTCATATGGCCACCTAACAGGATCAACGGCCTGTTCACACAGGTGTTATATGACCATCTAACAGGATCCATCCACCTTGCTCACACAGTTCTGTGTCATATGGCCACCTAACAGGATCCATCGGCCTTGTTCACACAGGTGTGTGTCATATGGCCACCTAACAGGATCCATCGGCCTTGCTCACACAGTATATGGCCACCTGACAGGATCAACGGCCTTCCTCACACAGCTCTGTGTCATATGGCCACCTAACAGGATCCAACTGCCTTGTTCACCTAACAGGATCCATCGGTCTTCTTCTTCACCTAACAGGATCCATCGGCCTTGTTCACACAGTGCTGTGTCATATGGCCACCTAACAGGATCCATCGGCCTTGTTCACACAGGTGTGTGTCATATGGCCACCTAACAGGATCCAACGGCCTTGTTCACACAGGTGTGTGTCATATGGCCACCTAACAGGATCCAACGGCCTTGCTAACACAGTTTCCAGGTGAGTGTTAAGGAATGGAGGAAAGAGAGGAAGATAGAAAAATAAAAAACAGAACAACAACCAAAAAAAAAAAAAAAATGGACCGACGACACTGCAGAGCGGATGAGGGAAACTTTGCAGAGACACAAACCTCAGCACACGCCCGACAGAACTAGAGGAACCTGGTGAACTATTCGTCACTGTGGCATCCAATGACTCCTCACAGAGAACTGATGGTGAAGAAGACAAAAAGAATAATGCAGGCAAACATAACTCACTTTTTTAAAAATGTGGACATGAGACGAGCTTTAATCCCCCTTCTTATTTCATGAATGTACCTCCAAGAAGGAAAGGTGACGGTGGAGGGGGGGGGAGGGGAGGGGGAGGGATGTGAGAATGCCCCAGGGACCGCACACAGCCAAATGGAAACAGAGCCAGTGGCCACCCACTGCACAGCAAGCGAGGCCTTGTTTCGCTGTTTGAAGAACTGATCAGGCACGCTGTCCCTGAACAGAATACGTCAGTGTTCAGGGCTCTTGGTTCAAGAGGATGGAGGCATGTGAGGGTGGTGGGTGAATACTGGGTTAGTTGAGCTTATTGAGATTAGTGGGGTGGTGAAGATGTTGCTAGATGATGAGCATTAATGGATATGGGATGGGGGATGATGGTGTTTGCATCCGTGGGAGGTGATGAGTGTGTGTTTAGGTAGATGGGTAGTTGTGATGTGCGCTGTGTTGGTGGATGAAGGTTTGAATTCTGTGTCTCTGTCTCTGTCTCTGTCTCTCTCTCTCTCTCTCTGTCTCTCTCTCTCTCTCTCTCTCTCTCTCTCTCTCTCTCTCTCTCTCTCTCTCTCTCTCTCTCTCTGTGAATGCAAGTGTGCGTGCGTGCGTGCGTGCGTGTGTGTGTGTGTGTGTGTGTGTGTGTGTGTGTGTGTGTGTGTGTGTGTGTGTGTGTGTGTGTGTGCGTGTGTGTGTGTGTGTATGTGTGTGTGTGATTGAGTGTTTTTAGTTCTGTGGCTAACTGATGCATGTGTGTCTGGGAGTTAACGATAAGAAACTGTGGATATCTGTTGTGTGTGTGTATGTGAGTGCATGTGGGATTCAGTGTTCAGTACTTTTCCTGTGGACATGGGTAGATGCGTGCGTTGTGTGGGCTGTGTTCAGAACTGTGAATTTGCAGCGTGGATACGTTGTGTGGGCTGTGTTCAGAACTGTGGGTTTGCAGCGTGGATACCTTGTGTGGGCTGTGTTCAGAACTGTGGATTTGCAGCGTGGATACGTTGTGTGGGCTGTGTTCAGAACTGGGGGTTTGCAGCGTGGATACGTTGTGTGGGCTGTGTTCAGAACTGTGGGTTTGCAGCGTGGATACGTTGTGTGGGCTGTGTTCAGAACTGTGGGTTTGCAGCGTGGATGCGTTGTGTGGGCTGTGTTCAGAACTGGGGGTTTGCAGCGTGGATGCGTTGTGTGGGCTGTGTTCAGAACTGTGGGTTTGCAGCGTGGATACGTTGTGTGGGCTGTGTTCAGAACTGTGGGTTTGCAGCGTGGATACGTTGTGTGGGCTGTGTTCAGAACTGTGGGTTTGCAGGATGTGTTTGTGGTGTGGCGCTGTGTTCAGAACTGTGGGTTTGCATCGTGATACTGTGTGGGCTGTGTCAAAACATGGACAGGCCCCACACGCCGTTGGGTGGGCTTCACAACAACTGTGGACGTTTGACGTGAAAGACGTTGTGTGGGCTGTGGGACAACTGATGGGTTTGGAAACTTGGACACATGGCACCGCTGTGTGGCTGCTCAGTTCTGTACTGTGGGTTTGTGGATGTGAACGGGCTGTTGCACGTGAACTGTACAATGGTATGATCTGTGATCTGAAGGGGCTGTTGACAGTGCCCCACAGATGGTGTGGAGTGTGATCTGAAGGGGCAATTCACAGGGGCTGTACAGATGGCATGAAGTGTGATCTGAAGGGGCTGTTCACAGTGGCTGTACAGATGGTACGAAGTGTGATCTGAAGGGGCTGTTCACAGTGGCTGTACAGATGGTATGAAGTGTGATCTGAAGGGCTGTTCACAGTGACTGTACAGATGGTATGAAGTGTGATCTGAAGGGGCTGTTCACAGTGACTGTACAGATGGCATGAAGTGTGATCTGAAGGGGCTGTTCACAGTGACTGTACAGATGGTATGAAGTGTGATCTGAACAAGGGTTCACAGTGGCTGTACACAGATGGGCGGGAAGTGTGATCTGAAGGGGCTGTTCACAGTGGCTGTACAGATGGCATGAAGTGTGATCTGAAGGGGCTGTTCACAGTGACTGTACAGATGGTATGAAGTGTGATCTGAAGGGGCTGTTCACAGTGACTGTACAGATGGCATGAAGTGTGATCTGAAGGGCTGTTCACAGTGACTGTACAGATGGTATGAAGTGTGATCTGAAGGGCTGTTCACAGTGGCTGTACAGATGGCATGAAGTGTGATCTGAAGGGGCTGTTCACAGTGGCTGTGCAGATGGCATGAAGTGTGATCTGAAGGGGCTGTTCACAGTGACTGTACAGATGGCATGAAGTGTGATCTGAAGGGGCTGTTCACAGTGACTGTACAGATGGCATGAAAGTGTGATCTGAAGGGCTGTTCACAGTGGCTGTACAGATGGCGGGAAGTGTGATCTGAAGGGGCTGTTCACAGTGGCTGTACAGATGGCATGGAAGTGTGATCTGAAGGGGCTGTTCACAGTGGCTGTACAGATGGCATGAAGTGTGATCTGAAGGGGCTGTTCACAGTGGCTGTACAGATGGCATGAAGTGTGATCTGAAGTGATCTGAAGATGGCTGTGTGACAAGGGGCTGTTCACAGATGGCATGAAGTGTGATCTGAAGGGGCTGTTGACAGTGGCTGTGCAGATGGCATGAAGTGGTCTGAAGGGGCTGTTGACAGTGGCTGTGATGGTATGAAGTGTGATCTGAAGGGGCTGTTCACAGTGGCTGTACAGATGGGCATGAAGTGTGATCTGAAGGGGCTGTTGACAGTGGCTGTGTACAGATGGTATGAAGTGTGATCTGAAGGGGCTGTTCACAGTGGCTGTACAGATGGCATGAAGTGTGATCTGAAGGGGCTGTTCACAGTGGCTGTGCAGATGGTATGAAGTGTGATCTGAAGGGGCTGTTGACAGTGGCTGTGCAGATGGTATGAAGTGTGATCTGAAGGGGCTGTTCACACAGTGGCTGTAGCTGATGAGAAGCATGGCACACGGAGCAACGTACAGTCAGCATGAAACGGAGACTTGCGCACAACTGCATGGCTGAAATGTAGGCCCTGCAGCACATGAAACTGTTCTCCGTAACAGAACAGCTGATGGAAAACACGACGCATGACACTGTTTAGAGAGACAGGAAAGTTGAAGGAAAGAATGGCATGTGGAACTGTTTACAATGAGAGAATGCATGATGGAACTATACTTTCTCGTGATAGTTTAGTTGTAAAGTATGACACGTTGTATTGGCGTCATGTATAACAGTTCATGCTGACGTTACATAAAGTTCATATTGACGTTGTATTGCACAAAAGATGCAGCACTGAGGATTGTTTTTAATATCATACTACATGGAAAATTTGTTTGACATAGAACAACTTACAATAAGAGGTGTGACTAGTGGAAGGTATGACGCATGACATTGTTCATAGTGATGTCATGACTGATGGCAAAACATGGCTCATTGAATATGACATTGTTCATAGTGATGTCATGACTGATGACAAACATGGCTCATTGAATATGACATTGTTCATAGTGATGTCATGACTGATGACAAACATGGCTCATTGAATATGACATTGTTCATGACATGACTGATGACAAACATGGCTCATTGAATATGACATTGTTCATAGTGATGTCATGACTGATGACAACATGGCTCATTGAATATGACATTGTTCATAGTGATGTCATGACTGATGACAAACATGGCTCATTGAATATGACATTGTTCATAGTGATGTCATGACTGATGACAAACATGGCTCATTGGATATGACATTGTTCATGACTGATGACAAACATGGCTCATTGAATATGACATTGTTCATAGTGATGTCATGACTGATCACACACATGGCTCATTGAATATGACATTGTTCATAGTGATGTCATGACTGATCACAAACATGGCTCATTGAATATGACATTCTTCATAGTGATGTCATGACTGGTCACAAACCTGGCTCATCAAATACATATAACAGAAAACAACGGCGGAAGCAGCAAACTGTTCGTAGTGACGACACACATGATGAAACATGCAGCACACTCACCTGCCCACAATGACGTCATGGCTGGCAGAGAGAACACAACGTAGGATTGTTAGCAGAAATGTTGTAAATGAATAGGAATGCCAAGTGTAGGGTTATACACTGTAGTGCATCTAATAAGAGAATATAACAATTCAGTGTACACCAGGTCTAACAGCCACAATCTTCAGGCATTTCACAACAAGCGCCACAGATTCTTCGTCAGCATCAGATGGCAGAAGTCATTTCTTCAAAAAAAAAAAAAACTGAGAGAGAGAGAGAGAGAGAGAGAGAGAGAGAGGAGAGAGAGAGAGAGAGAGAGAGAGAGAGAGAGAGAGAGAGAGAGAGAGAGAGAGAGAGAGAGAGATCCATACAGAATCCTATTGACAGACTAATGAAGGACAGGATCAGGGGCAGGATGGTCCACACACGGCGAAAACCTCCTGCCGACGTCACATGACACAGTCCAGGAAAATGGAAAACAAGACGACAGACGTGGCGTTAATGCATTGTCTCCAAAGACCGGCAGCAAGAATGCCAGGGGCCCAGGTGAACAGGTCAGCCCAGCACCCAGCCTGCTGGAGGAGTGATGCCACAGCCCTGTGTTTCTCCTGCACTTTAAAGACACAGGTCCAGTGAGTCAACTTCAGTTGTGTTCTGCTATCAACTGTGCCAGACAATCACCGTGTGCTTTCCGATTCACTGGACAGTATGACAGCTTACTGCACACACACGCTGCATAAAGAACGAGACGGTTGCATGCGAGGAGTATGTTTGGCATGAGGTCAGAACGGCAAAATGCAAGGAGTATGTTTGGCATGGTGTGGATTCATTCGCATCAAGGAGTATGTTTGGCATAGAAGGACGGTTGCCATCGGAAGTTCTTGTGACATGAGATCATACGGTTGCATGCAAGGGACATGTTTGGCGGGATCAGACGGTTGCATGCAAGGGGTAGTTTGGCATGGGATCAGACTTTTGCTGTTCATTGACGTAGTTTGTCGGGATCAGACGGTAAGGATCTTTTGGCGTGGATCTCAGGTTAAATGCAAGGAGTATGTGATGGGATCTTTAAAACGGTTCTCGCTGTGATGTCATACTGTCATCCACCTGAATTCATTCGCTCAAGGTCATGTTAAAGAGGATGACGCCATTGGACCTGTTCTCTGTGATTCATAATTGTCTGATGGACATCTTTGATTGACGTCATGCTATGACCTCTACACTGATTGAAGTCTGATGTGACCAACGATTCAAGGTGACCTCTACACTGATTGAAAACTCTGATGGACCACGGGGAGTGAGTGACTCTACACTGATTGAAGTCTGATGGACCCCCTTCTCACGAGTGATTCAAGGTGACCTCTACAACTGATTGAAGTCTGATGGACCAACGATTCCAGGTGACCTCTACACTGATTGAAGTCTGATGGACCAACGATTCAAGGGTGACCTCTACACTGATTGAAGTCTGATGGACCAATGATTCAAGGTGACCTCTACACTGATTGAAGTCTGATGGACCAATGATTCAAGGTGACCTCTACACTGATTGAAATCTGATGGACCAATGATTCAAGGTGACCTCTACGCTGATTGAAGTCTGATGGACCAATGTCTTGACACCCAGTTCACACAGACAGTTTTTCTGGATGACCATTGTGGCTGATGGTAAGGGCCACGTCGTCATAATTACCACAGGATTTCCTCATGTCTTTCTTTCTTTTCTTCTTTTATATTGTACCTCAGCGGAAAAGGATGAACGATTTTCATCTCCTGAAACAGTTTCACGCGTTCTTGAAACTGTGAGAATCTAAAGTGAGACCTAGTGTGGGAGGCTTACGAAGAGAGAGAGAGAGAGAGAGAGAGAGAGAGAGAGAGAGAGAGAGAGAGACAGACAGACAGACAGACAGACAGACAGACAGACAGACAGACAGACAGAGCGAGTCACCGTGTGTGGTCCGGGTCGTGCAGTGAATGCTGCGCACCACACTACACAGCGCCACCAAGAACCCTCCACAGGTCCTCCGAGCATCTTGCACCCCGCGGAACAGCCTGGGGAGCACCAATTAGCACCATCTCCAGCCCCGGAGAGCTGTTTTCTCAGCATCTGTGATGCAAGGCATTACCTCAGGAACTAACATCATTATTGCCGCGGAGACCACTGCCCTGTTGACCTACCCCTTCGTGCCAACGTTTGCTGCGTACCGCCTGAATGGCGGGCCGCTTTGTCATGAATATTCCGAGGAGTTCGTGGAGGAAGGCGAGTGGGGGACTTGGCCGCGCCTTCCACATGTCGTTTGTAAATAAGTGACATTGTGTGTTTTAGCAGAGACACGAGTTGCTTGTTATGCATTTCTTGTCAGCAAGACGAGGGCAGGAGAGGAGTGTGTGTTGTGGACGACGAGCCTACAATGTAGCGCCCATGGTGGTCTGCTCTGTACAAACCGTGTATGGTATGGGGGGTGTGCACAGCTTCCGTCCTGTCCTGTCTGTCTGTCTGTCTGTCTGTCTGTCATCATCATCTCCAGGAACTAAGTGATTTACACCCACATTCCTCGACAGATGGGGTTCATGTTTGGCTCACTGACTACAAAGTAGCAAGGACTGATTTCCAAGTGTTGTTTGGGGGTAGATCAGTTGCCGAGTGATAATAATCGTGCTAAACTCATTCAAAGTGTACATTCAAGTTTCTTAAAGGCGATAAAGAAAAAGATTATCAGGATGAAGAGACTGAGCCTGAAATCAAAAATGTTCTTTGTGTCTTCAGCCTTTTTTTTTTTCTGCGAAGGCACATTGAGAAGGGCGTAAAGCAAGTCTGGGATTGGGTGACCTTTGTGGTTTGTTCTGTGTGTGACTATTGGATTGTATCGTAACGTATCGTCTTTTATTGTATCGTATCGTTTCGTATTTTATTGTGTTGTATTGCATTGCATTGTCTAGCACTTTTTGATATGGTATGGTATGGTATGGTATGGTATGGTATGGTATGGTATGGTATGCTATGCTATGCTATGCTATGCTATGCATGGCACAGTGTGACATTGTGTAATGATGTATTTTGTTGTGTATTGGGTTAAATTGGATTGCATTGTATTGCATTGCGTTGTATAGTAGTGTGTTGCATTGTAATCATTGCCTTGCAATATATGTATGCTCTTGCACAGCATTCCATTGATAGCGTTGTATTGCAGCGTGTTGTATAGCAGTGTGTTGCATTAGAAATCATTGCCTTGCAATACATTGTATGCTCATGCACGGCATTCCATTGATAGCATTGCATGCAGTGTGTTGTAATAGCAGTGTGTTGCATTAGAAATCATTGCCTTGCTATATATTGTATGTTCTTGCACAACATTCCGTTGTACAGTATTGTACTGTGTTGTTTTATATCATAATGGGCCGTTATGGTTTACCTCGTGTTGTATCATACTGTATTATATCGTATTCTTTTGCGTTATGTTGTGTTTTTATGCCATATTATGTTGTAATGTGTGTTAGCTTGTATCGCATTTTGTTGTGTTTTCGGCGTCGTTCCGTGTTGTGGTGTATTGTGTCCTATAGTATGTTGTTCAGTGCTGTGTTGGCATGTGCTGTGTTGTATCGTGCTCTGTGTGGTGTCAGTATGTTGTTCAGTGCTATGTTGGCATGTGCTGTGTTGTATCGTGCTTCTGTGGTGTCAACTTGTATTACATCCTGTTGTGCCGTCCTACCTTGTATTACGTTCTGTTGTGTAGTATTGTGTTCTGTGGCATTGTGTCGTGTTGTGCCGTCCTGCCTGTATTACGCTCTGTTGTATTGTATTGTTGCATGGTATTCTGTCGTGTTGTGCCGTCCTTCATTGTATTACGTTCTGTTGTATTGTATTGTGTTCTATGGCATTTGGTCGTGTTTTGCTATTCTGCGTTGTATTATGTTTTGTCGTGTTGTGTTCTATGGTATTTTGTCGTGTTGTGCCATCCTTCATTGCATTACGTTCTGGTGTGCTGTAGTGTGTTCCATGTTGTGTTGTCCTGCCTTGTGGTACGTTCTTCTACATCTAATTGTGTTCTGTGGTATTCTGTGACGTTCTGTTGCCCTGATTGTCTTACATTGTTATCACACAGCTTTTCACCCCTGCTTTCTGTCTGTGAATTTCTCTGTGCTCCCCCAGGGGAGACAATGTTTCCGTAGAATAGCCTCCGTCTTGTTCCTACTGGTGTGTGTGTTCATCTATCAATATGAAAGTTTGTAACAGAGATTAGCCCGGGATAACTTCTTTGTTGCCACGTATTCTTTTACGTGCGACAGAAGAATGGGGGTGGGGGGTGGAGGGGAGCTGGGGAAGGGGGGGGGGGGTAAAACCTATCTAACAGCACGCTGATACAGCCAGAACGACAATACGTTAATTAGACATCTGCAAAAACCTCAGCTTTGTCAGTAGGCGCGAGCAGGATTCGAACCAGGCACTGTCCGACTGCCAGTGTGATCCTTCACCACTGGGCCAGACAGGCGTCTGACATAACAGGACGGGTCAAGCCACGCGGCAAAGGCCTCCATATAAAATACCATTTTCACCTCCACCAATCCACCGACAAGCAACACAGCAAGCGAGCGAGCGATGGCAGACTGCGTCGGAACCTCCTCTGGCCTTACTTGGCGCAATGCAATACTCCCCGCTTCCTTCCGGCCCCCTCCTCCACACATGGGCCCCACAGCAAAACGTCAACCGGGAGATTTTTTTTTTCCCCCCCCCCCCCCTTTTTTTTTTTTTTTTTTTTAAATTTTTTTTCTCCCCCCCCCCCCCCCCCCCCCCCCCTTTTTTTTTTTTTTTTTTTTTTTAACCTTAAAGCCCACTCAAATCGAGCAAATGTGAAACGTTCCGTGCCCAGGATTTATCAGCATGTTTGTTTCTGTTTCTGATAAATTGCACAGAAGGAAAGAAAGACAGCAGTAAGTAGATCCGATTTTTTTTTGGTTTTCTAACATTTCATTAACATTGCATTGAAGATTCGAGTAGTAATAAACAAACCGAGTCATCTCATCTATAGCCTGCCCGAATAACAAATGGAAGAAATGGAAAAAGTCATCTACGCCTTACCTATAATGGATGAACTTTTTAATGTTATGAAGATATGTGTGTTTGTTAAAAGTTTTGTAAGTCTTAGTCGCTAGTCATAACTTAGTCCCTTAACGGGGCAAGGGCCGGATGAAAAAAAGCATGTGTTTGCTTATCTGTTACCCTTGGAAATAAAGATTATCATCAACATCATCACCATCATCTCTCTCTCTCTCTCTCTCTCTCCTCTCTCTCTCTCTCTCTCTCTCTCTCTCTCTCTCTCTTTTCCGTGACGGAAGAACTAACCGGTGTGGACGATCTCAGGAGGGAGGGGGGCACATGACTTAACTGGCCGCAGGGGACAGTGTAACACGGGGTGGGGGGAACAATCCCCCGGGTGGCTGTGTCGGGTGGGCCCGTCATTCGGGGTATGCCGTCAGGGTGTCGCCAGCAGTCGGAGGCCATAGATACCCGATCCCTCCACCCGACACCCCGCTACAGGCCCTGCCCAATGCTGCAGCCTACAGTGCATTGCGGCGTTCATCTCTCTCTCTCTCTCTCTCTCTCTCTCTCTCTCTCTCTCTCTCTCTCTCTCTCTCTCTCTCTCTCTCTCTCTCCCCTCGTTACCCTCTACAGAGCCTGCCCAATACTGCAGCCTACAGTGCATAGCGCCGTTCATCTCTCTCTCTCTCTCTCTCTCTCTCTCTCTCTCTCTCTCTCTCTCTCTCTCTCTCTCTCTCTCTCTCTCGTTACCCGCTACAGACCCTGCCCAATGCTGCAGCCTACAGTGCACTGCGGAGTTCATCTCTCTCTCCTCGTTACGTCCTTTCCCTCAGTCCCAGTGTCTTCAGGTCTCCGGTTCCGTATAGCCAGGGGTAGGGTTAGCGGCAGGCTAGGGACGCCAGTCTTAAATCAACATTATTTTGTGTTTGTTCATTTCTCCAGTTGTTGTGCTCTGTAGATGTGTTAGGTTCAGGGTGTATGGGCAAGCTTAGAACATCCTTTTTTTTTTTTTTTTTTTTGGGGGGGGGGGGGGGGGGACTGTCTCCTTGTTTGTTCTGTGTGCTCTGTGTTGTCCTTTCTGCGAGGCGATTCGGTATCGGAGGCAGCGTTCGTTTTGGAGTTTGGAGCATGTATTTATTTCACCATGGGAGCAAGAGTTACCCCACTTGTTTATTGTTTAAAGAAAAACGAGGGTTAGAAGTAAGATTATGGTTTAAAAAGAAAGCAGTGTTGGAAGTAGGGTTAGAGTAGGAATGTAGAATTAAAAGCAGGGCCAGAAGTAGGATTAGAACTAGAAGCAGGATAGGTTTAGAAGTAGGATTAGAACTAGAAGCAGGATAAGGTTAGAAGTAGGTTTAGAACTAGAGGCAGGATAGGGTTAGAAGTAGGATTAGAACTAGAAGCAGGATAGGGTTAGAAGTAGGATTAGAGCTAGAGGCAGGATAAGGTTAGAAGTAGGATTAGAACTAGAAGCAGGATAAGGTTAGAAGTAGGATTAGAACTAGAAGCAGGATAGGGTTAGAAGTAGGATTAGAACTAGAAGCAGGATAGGGTTAGAAGTAGGGTCAGAAGTAGAAACAGAGTAAGGTTAGAAGTAGGTTCCGAAGTAAAAGCGGGGTAGGTAAGAAGTAGGGTCAGAAGTAGAAGCAGGGTAGGGTTAAAAGTAGGATAAGAAGTAGAAGCAGGGTTAGGGTCAGAAGTAGGGTTAGACGTAGGATCAGAAGTAGAAGCGGAGCAGGGTAGGGTTAGAAGTAGCGCAGGGGTTGGGTTAGGATGGGAGTTCCACACGTCTCAGGTTGGGGCTGGGGGTAGAAGCAGAAGTAGGGTAAGAAGTTGAAAGCACGGTTAGTGTTAGAAGTAGGATTGGAAGTAGAAGCAGGACTAGGGTTAGAAGTAGCGCAAGGGTTTAGGTTAGAATGGGAGTTCAGTACGTCTCAAGTAAATATTGGGGGTAGAAGCAGAAGTAGGGTTAGAGATACGTGTAGAAGTAGAAGAAGAGTTAGAGAAGCAGAAGAAGATAAGAGTTGTAAGTACCGCTAGGATTGCAAGGGACGCATGGAAGTTGGGGTATCATAGGTACAGGGTACTGTATATGAAATTATGGCGTTCATCTCTCTCCTCATGCTATAGGTTACATGTAGTATAGGATGTTCATCTCTCTCCCCTTGCTATTAGATGCAATATATGACGTTCATCTCTCTCCCCTTACTGTAGGCTACATGTACTATCATGACGTTCACCTCTCTCCCCTTGCTATAGGCTACATGTACTATTATGACGTTCACCTCTTTCCCCTTGCTATAGACTATACGCAATGTGTGACGTTCATCTACCCCCCCCCCCCCCCCCCCCCCCTGCTATGGGCTACATGTAATATCATGACATTCATCTCTCTCTCTCTCTCTCTCTCTCTCTCTCTCTCTCTCTCTCTCTCTCTAGGCCGCATCGAATATATGAAGTTCATCTCTCTCCCCTTGTTATAGGGTACATGTAATATTGACGTTCATCTCTCTCCCCTTGTTATAGGCTACATGTAATATTATGACGTTCATCTCTCTCCCCTTGTTATAGGCTACATGTAATATTATGACGTTCATCTCTCTCCCCTGTTATAGGCTACATGTAATATTATGACGTTCATCTCTCTCCCCTTGTTATAGGTTACATGTAATATTATGACGTTCATCTCTCTCCCCTTGCTATAGGCTACATGCAATGTATGACGTTCATCTCTCTCCCCTTGCTATAGGCTACATGCAATGTATGACGTTCATCTCTCTCCCCTTGCTATAGGCTACATGCATGCATAAAGTTTAACTCTCGTTTTTTCCTTAACTGCTGCATTCAAGACTACTTATGCTTCAGAATGACAAAGAGACTTGAAGCATACATAAGCATGAAGTTGTGGAAACTAACAACAATCAAGACTTACTTCCAAAACTAGTCACCGAGTGGTCCACAGCGAAGGCTAGTCAAATGAATCCTAGTCGAAAGAGAAGTAACTCCTGTTCATTTTTGTGACACTAGAATTTATCAGCATGATGTCCCCTTGTGACTCAAGCGCTGGTCACAAAAAGATGCTGTCTGTCCGTCTAGCTGGCTGGCTGGCTGGCTGGTTGGCTGGCTCTGTGTGTGTGTGTGTGTGTGTGTGTGTGTGTGTGTGTGTGTGTGTGTGTGTGTGTGTGTGTGTGTGTGTGTGTGGTGTCCTGCTAAACTTTAACATTTTTTCTCAGCAACATTAATAAGGCAAACTTGAATATTGAAAGTTGTTTTTTGTTTGTTTGTTTGTTTGTTTGTTTTTTTGGTCCGGTCATAGTTTGTACGACATCGTTGCTAGTCAAAGTGTAAGGTGGCATCATGGACTAGCAGACCTGCTTAAAACAGTACCTTCCGGTTTGTTCCCATCATTTGTGACACCTGGACTGGTGACTGGCCGTATTGCTGAAAGGAAGGTGGAGTCACGGGTGAAGGTCGAAAACAGGAAATTAGGGAAAGTTGTCCGGATTCGGCACCATGGGTATTACGATCAATCTTCATTTAACATCATATATGCAGTAGACTACTAATGGTGAGATTACCATGGGTATTACGATCAATCTTCATTTAACATCATATATGCAGTAGACTACTAATGGTGAGATTACCATGGGTATTACGATCAATCTTCATTTAACATCATGTATGGAGTAGACTACTAATGGTGATATTACTATGGGTATTACGATCAATCTTCATTTAACATCATGTATGGAGTAGACTACCCATGGTGACAGCTACAATTTTATTGAAAGTCAAGGGGACGACATGAAGTCATTAGACGGTTTAAGAGCATGAACAGGACCCGTGTAGAGGAAATGGCGTACAATGTCAAGTTAGTTTCAAATTTAACGTCTATCCACTCAAGGTGATATTAGACGAAAAAAAACAACACAACAACAACACAACAACAACAACAACAACAAACAACTACATCAATAAAAAAACAGACAAACAAACAAACAAAACCCTCATGATAAAGCTAGAAAACTACAATTGATGGGGGGTGGGGGGGTGGGGGGGGGGGTGGGGGTGGGGGTACAGTGAGAGGTAGTGGATGGATAAAGATGGTCCTTTCGTATATATATATGTAAATTTAGTAGTAGGTAAATGATTGACTCACTTGAAAGTAACCTCTTTAGTATGAGATAACAAATGTAAGAAACTATAAGTACTTACTTATTGACTCTTTGATAAAGAAAGAAAGAAATCATAGGTTAATGCTGGTGATTCGAAAATATTTGTATTTATATGTAGAAAGTATGGGTATAAATTGTTTGACAGTGGCATATGAGATAATAATTATGATCAACTGTGATGCTCTGTCCACAAACACATGAGGCAGTTTTTACTAAAGTTTGTGTTAAAAAAGCGTTGACTCTCCCACCTATACATAAGGGACGATAACTTTCTGCTGATGTGGGAGTGTGTTTTTAAGTTTTGCAAAACTAAAATTTGAGTAAATAAGCTTTTTGTGAGACTTTCTGAAGGAATTCTGGAAATGGTTCCAAGCAAATGATTCCACTATACTATACTGTTTTTGAACCGAAAGTGGAAAATTCATCCTGAGAGACTCTGTCAACAGGGATAGCATCCAGGTGTGCCCTCAACAGGGATAGTACCCAGGTGTGCCTGTCAACAGGGATAGTACCCAGGCGTGCCTGTTAACAGGGATAGTACCCAGGGGTGCCTGTCAACAGGGATAGTACCCAGGCGTGCCTGTCAACAGGGATAGTACCCAGCTGTGCCTGTCAACAGGGATAGTACCCAGGTGTGCCTGTCAACAGGGATAGTACCCAGGTGTGCCTGTCAACAGGGATAGTACCCAGGCGTGCCTGTCAACAGGGATGTACCCAGCTGTGCCTGTCAACAGGGATAGTACCCAGCTGTGCCTGTCAACAGGGATAGTATCCCAGCTGTGCCTGTCAACAGGGATAGTACCCAGGTGTGCCTGTCAACAGGGATAGTACCCAGGCGTGCCTGTCAACAGGGATAGTACCCCAGGTGTGCCTGTCAACAGGGATAGTACCCAGGTGTGCCTGTCAACAGTAGTACCCAGCTGTGCAAAGGGATAGTATCCAGCTGTGCCTGTCAAAGGGTCTCTGTGTCCAATAACTGGTCATCTGTTTTCACCGCCTCCATCGCGTGAATGGACAGGCAACTGTATCTGCTGATCTTCTGGAGGGTCAAGTTCAGCCACATGTTTAGCCATACCACATCTGTTGATCTGTTTCAATTTCATATTGGATATATTGAAATTCAATATATACATTGTCCAGTGCTGATTGACCACCTCTATCCTGTCAACAGCCTGTTGGTCAAGATCAATCACCTGAAAGCCACCTGATTCAGTGGACTGCATAGCCAGATCACGTGTTAATCTATGTCAACGAAAACGACGGGCAAAAACCACAGAAGCAGTTCATAACTTAGTTTGATTCCGCTTCCTGTTGTTCACAATCTACTCAATCTTCAAACAGGGTGAATTTCATTACCTAGTTTGATTCCGCCTCCTTTGTTCACAATCAACCACTCAATCTTCAAACAGGGTGAATTTCAAGCCAACAGATTTGCAAGGAGACCTTTTTTTTCTTCCAGTTACCACCACTACTATAAAGTACTATAAAGAGTACGTTTTCTCCGATAGGTAGTTATTCTGTTCGCTAAGCATGCTCGCCGTCTGTGGGCAGATTGTAGAGCTCGTTGTTAGGTCTTCCATGGACTTAATATCTTTCCTTTGATGACTGGTTCTGAACCCGACGCTAGTCCCCCACACACTCCCTCTCTTTCTGACCACATCCCATGAACACCCACCCACACACACACACACACACACACACACACACACACACACACACACACTCCGCCTCTGTCCTCACCCTTCCTCACACACACACACACACACACACACACACACACACACACACACACACACACACACACACACACTCCGCCTCCCCCCCCCCCCCCCCTCCTCTCCTATCTCTCTCCCCATCACAGAGCGGTGCCGTACAGTCCCCCACGTTGACTGACCCACCCACGCCGATGACCAATAAACCCACAGACTGACCCACCCACGCCGATGACCAATAAACCCACAGCAGCTCCTTCCCGCCGCCAATCCCGCAGTTTATTTTCTGTTGACGTTCGGCTGGTCAACGGCGGGTGAAGAACGGAGCTGACCCCGTTGTGCTAAGCCTGGACATCAAGCATGGAGAAGTATCCTTCACGCCCGCTGCCTTTAGCCTCTTTTGTTGGCTGTTTGACGGCAAAGCTCCCGTGTCCATTGTGCGCTCGTGAAGTAAAGGACTTCCAAACACACAACAGCCTGCAGTCATTGAAGACCGCCACCTCAGCCGAAAAGAGAGAGAACTGGCTGCTGTGTCCCCCCCCCCCCCACCCACACACACACACACCCCCCCCCCCCCCCCCCCCCCCCCCCCCCCCCCCCCCCCCCCCCCCCCCTGGTGTATGTGTGTGTGTGTGCAAACATTGTCACTGGGTGGCCATTCAGCTCACAATGATCTCCTCTCTGGGGAGTTGAATCGGAGGGCACATCAGAAATCGGTTCCATCAGCTGGGAAATCGACTGGGAGATTTCCCTTGATGCCCAGACAATGGTTGTCAGCACGGCGGTACATGCACCGGCCAGGGCTAGACAGGCTGTCCGTTAGTTTGAGTCAGGTGTGGAGGATTGCTTTGGACGAGGGATGGATGAGGTGGGGAGGAAAAGGAAGGGGGGTAAGGCAGTGAGTTGGAGGGGACAAGTATGGTGCAATGGGGATCTTATCAGTGTTTGGCTGATAAGGTTCTCTCCCTTCCTTACCACTCTTTCCCCCATCTTGATAGAGGAAGAAGAGGCCCGTTGAGGGAAGCTGCCGTTAGTGGCTCTCCGCCTCCAGAGGTGCTTAGTTACAGAGTTAATCATTTCCTTTGGCTGGCCCTGGTCTGTGGGGACCCCAGAGACAACAAGTCGCCCCCTGCTGTGGAGCTGTGTATTGCGGTACTCAGGGAGAAAAGTCAAACTGAAGAGGAAACATGAAGAACACACACACACACACACACACACACACACACACACACACACACACACACACACACACACACACACACGCACGCGCGCGCGCGCATCCTGTAAGTGCATGGAACTCCGCTATGTACTTTCAGTCGTCTCGTTTCAGCCTCATAGCACTCTGAACTCTGGTTTAAAAAAAAATCGGCCGAAAATACAAAAACAAATCAAAACAAACAAAAAACAAAAGCAAAAAAAAAAAAAAAAAAAAAAAAACAATAGGGCTCAATCCCTCTGCTAGTACTTGAACCGACAACCTGGCGGGGCCTGCAACAATAACCACTGCGCCACGGCCTGTTTTCCTTTCTCTTTCTTCCATCCCGTCCTTCTTCTTCTATAACTTTGCCTTCTCTCTTTCTTTACCGTCCGTTCTTATGGTCACTCTTTCGGTGTATTCTCTGCGTGGTGGTTGTCTATTTTTCGGTGCATTGGTGTTTGATTATTCTTTTCGCCACTTGTTGTTTCAAAATCTACTTGTTCATACGGATGGTCCAAAATGCTCAGGTCTGTGACCTATTTCGATTTCAAACATCACGTTGGTTCTGTGAAGACGAACCACACAGGAATGTTCCAAAAACTGCAGAAATCTGGACTGCTCACCCCCACAGGATCGTCCTGTTGAAACCACTGTTTGAAGCGTCGTTGCCATTTATCACTCCCGTTGAATGTCATTCTGACAGGTTGAAATGTCCTTCACTTCCTCCAACAGACTGACCCGTTACCCGATTTCTCAGTTAACAAACGAACCCACAATGTTCACTGAACCACGAGCAACTCGTTTAGATTTGATTATAACTCAATGGACCAGCATAATGATATCTACAGACATTTTACCAGTTGTCTGCAGTAACCATAGTGTTTCCTGCGCTTCCATGAGAAAACCATCTATTACCAAAGGCAGGAAAACAGCACTCCGTTAGAGCCAGCTAGATGCTAAAGGATTTTGTCATTTACGGAGTCAAATAGAATGGGATGATGTTGCTCAAAATATATCCAATTGTAAAAGGTATTTGAAAGAAATCCACTACTGAACATGAACACGAATTACAAGACAAAACACGACGCGTTTCGACCTCTTCGGTCTCCGGGCGAGACAAACAACACTCAGGATAACGAAAATGAAGAACGACCAATCACTTGTCTTCTTGAATTCAGCGCAAGATGAGCGTTCTTAAAGAGGGTGATTGCCCGTTCTTCCTTTTCGTTGTCCTCAGTGTTGTTTATCTTGCCTGACGTTGTTTATCTCGATGACGTCGTTATCCTCAGTGTTGTTTATCTTGCCTGACATCGTTGTCCTCAGTGTTGTTTATCTTGCCTGACGTCGTTATCCTCAGTGTTGTTTATCTTGCCTGACGTCGTTGTCCTCAGTGTTGTTTATCTTTGCATGACGTCGTTATCCTCAGTGTTGTCTATCTTGCCTGACGTCGTTATCCTCAGTGTTGTTTATCTTGCCTGACATCGTTATCCTCAGTGTTGTTTATCTTGCCTGACGTCGTTGTCCTCAGTGTTGTTTATCTTGCCTGACGTCGTTATCCTCAGTGTTGTTTATCTCTTGCTGACGTCGTTATCCTCAGTGTTGTTTATCTTGCCTGACGTCATTATCCTCAGTGTTGTTTATCTTGCCTGACGTCGTTATCCTCAGTGTTGTTTATCTTGCCTGACGAAGACCGAAGAAGTCCGCCTGCAGTCACTTCACTTTGCAACCAAAATAGAACAGCTCATGACAGTGCTCAGGTGTTTAATAGAACAGCTGATGACAGTGCTCAGGTGTTTAATAGAACAGCTGATGACAGTGCTCAGGTGTTTAATAGAACAGCTGATGACAGTGCCCAGTGTTTAATAGAACAGCTGATGACAGTGCTGAGGTGTTTAATAGAACAGCTGATGACAGTGCTGAGGTGTTTAATAGAACAGCTGATGACAGTGCTGAGGTGTTTAATAGAACAGCTGATGACAGTGCTGAGGTGTTTTAATAGAACAGCTGATGACAGTGCTCAGGTGTTACATTGAACAGCTGATGGCAGTGCTCAGGTGTTTAATAGAACACTGATGACAGTGCTGAGGTGTTTAATAGA
Source organism: Conus betulinus (assembly GCA_016801955.1). Classification (NCBI taxonomy): domain Eukaryota; kingdom Metazoa; phylum Mollusca; class Gastropoda; order Neogastropoda; family Conidae; genus Conus; species Conus betulinus. The sequence goes on along the minus strand of JADBJO010003582.1, from coordinate 146,112 downwards.
ACAGCTGATGACAGTGCTCAAGTGTTTAATAGAACAGCTGATGACAGTGCTGAGGTGTTTAATAGAACAGCTGATGACAGTGCCCAGGTGTTTAATAGAACAGCTGATGACAGTGCCCAGGTGTTTAATAGAACAGCTGATGACAGTGCCCAGGTGTTTAATAGAACAGCTGATGACAGTGCTGAGGTGTTTAATAGAACAGCTGATGACAGTGCTCAGTTGTTTAATAGAACAGCTGATGACAGTGCTGAGGTGTTTAATAGAACAGCTGATGACAGTGCTGAGGTGTTTAATAGAACAGCTGATGACAGTGCTGAGGTGTTTAATAGAACAGCTGATGACAGTGCCCAGGTGTTTAATAGAACAGCTGATGACAGTGCCCAGGTGTTTAATAGAACAGCTGATGACAGTGCTCAGGTGTTTAATAGAACAGCTGATGACAGTGCCCAGGTGTTTAATAGAACAGCTGATGACAGTGCTGAGGTGTTTAATAGAACAGCTGATGACAGTGCTGAGGTGTTTAATAGAACAGCTGATGACAGTGCTGAGGTGTTTAATAGAACAGCTGATGACAGTGCTGAGGTGTTTAATAGAACAGCTGATAACAGTGCTGAGGTGTTTAATAGAACAGCTGATGACAATGCTCAGGTGTTTAATAGAACAGCTGATGACAGTGCTGAGGTGTTTAATAGAACAGCTGATGACAGTGCCCAGGTGTTTAATAGAACAGCTGATGACAGTGCTCAGGTGTTTAATAGAACAGCTGATGACAGTGCCCAGGTGTTTAATAGAACAACTGATGACAGTGCTCAAGTATTTAATAGAACAGCTGATGACAGTGCTGAGGTGTTCAATAGAACAGCTGATGACAGTGCTCAAGTGTTTAATAGAACAGCTGATGACAGTGCTGAGGTGTTTATAGAACAGCTGATGACAGTGCCCAGGTGTTTAATAGAACAGCTGATGACAGTGCTGAGGTGTTTAATAGAAGACAGCTGATGACAGTGCCCAGGTGTGTTAATAGAACAGCTGATGACAGTGCTGAGGTGTTTAATAGAACAGCTGATGACAGTGCCCAGGTGTTTGATAGAACAGCTGATGACAGTGCTGAGGTGTTTAATAGAACATCTGATGACAGTGCTCAGGTGTTTAATAGAACAGCTGATGACAGTGCTCAGGTGTTTAATAGAACAGCTGATGACAGTGCTGAGGTGTTTAATAGAACAGCTGATGACAGTGCTGAGGTGTTTAATAGAACAGCTGATGACCGTGCCCAGGTGTTTAATAGAACAGCTGATGACAGTGCTGAGGTGTTTTAATAGAACAGCTGATGACAGTGCTGAGGTGTTTAATAGAACAGCTGATGACAGTGCTGAGGTGTTTAATAGAACAGCTGATGACAGTGCTCAAGTGTTTAATAGAACAGCTGATGACAGTGCTCAAGTGTTTAATAGAACAGCTGATGACAGTGCTCAAGTGTTTAATAGAACAGCTGATGACAGTGCTCAAGTGTTTAATAGAACAGCTGATGACAGTGCTGAGGTGTTTAATAGAACAGCTGATGACAGTGCTGAGGTGTTTAATAGAACAGCTGATGACAGTGCTGAGGTGTTTAATAGAACAGCTGATGACAGTGCCCAGGTGTTTAATAGAACAGCTGATGACAGTGCTGAGGTGTTTAATAGAACAGCTGATGACAGTGCCCAGGTGTTTAATAGAACAGCTGATGACAGTGCTGAGGTGTTTAATAGAACAGCTGATGACAGTGCTGAGGTGTTTAATAGAACAGCTGATGACAGTGCTCAGGAGTTAAATAGAACAGCTGATGACAGTGCTGAGGTGTTTAATAGAACAGCTGATGACAGTGCTGAGGTGTTTAATAGAACAGCTGATGACAGTGCTGAGGTGTTTAATAGAACAGCTGATGACAGTGCTGAGCTGTTTAATAGAACAGCTGAAGACAATGCTTAGGTGTTTAATAGAACAGCTGATGACAGTGCTGAGGTGTTTAATAGAACAGCTGATGAGAGTGCCCAGGTGTTTAATAGAACAGCTGATGACAGTGCTCAGGTGTTTAATAGAACAGCTGATGACAGTGCTGAGGTGTTTAATAGAACAGCTGATGACAGTGCTGAGGTGTTTTTATAGAACAGCTGATGACAGTGCTGAGGTGTTTAATAGAACAGCTGATGACAGTGCTCAAGTGTTTTAATAGAACAGCTGATGACAGTGCTGAGGTGTTTAATAGAAACAGCTGATGACAGTGCTGAGGTGTTTAATAGAACAGCTGATGACAGTGCTGAGGTGTTTAATAGAACAGCTGATGACAGTGCTGAGGTGTTTCATACAACATCTGATGACAGTGCTGAGGTGTTTAATAGAACAGCTGATGACAGTGCTCAGGTGTTTAATAGAACAGCTGATGACAGTGCTGAGGTGTTTAATAGAACAGCTGATGAGAGTGCCCAGGTGTTTAATAGAACCGCTGATGACAGTGCTGAGGTGTTTAATAGAACAGCTGATGAGAGTGCCCAGGTGTTTAATAGAACAGCTGATGACAGTGCTCAGGTGTTTAATAGAATAGCTGATGACAGTGCTCAAGTGTTTAATAGAACAGCTGATGACAGTGCTGAGGTGTTTAATAGAACAGCTGATGACAGTGCTCAGGTGTTTAATAGAACAGCTGATGACAGTGCTGAGGTGTTTAATAGAACAGCTGATGACAGTGCTGAGGTGTTTAATAGAACAGCTGATGACAGTGCTGAGGTGTTTAATAGAACAGCTGATGACAGTGCTCAGTGTTTAATAGAACAGCTGATGACAGTGCTGAGGTGTTTAATAGAACATTTCATGACAGTACTCAGGTGTTTAATACAACAGTTGATGACAGTGCTCAGTTGTTTAATAGAACATTTGATGACAGTACTTTGGTGTTTAATAGAACAGTTGATGACAGTGCTCAGGTGTTTTCTGAAATCAAAATAGAACAGCTTATTACAGTGCTCAGGTGTTTTCTGAAATCAAAATAGAACAGCTGATGACAGTGTTCAGGTGTTTAATAGAACAGTTGATGACAGTGCTCAGGTGTTTTCTGAAGTCAAAATAGAACAGCTGATGACAGTGCTCAGGTGTTTTAATAGAACAGCTGATGACAGTGCTGAGGTGTTTAATAGAACAGCTGATGACAGTGCTCAGGTGTTTTTAATAGAACAGTTGATGACAGTGCTCATGTGTTTTCTGAAATCAAAATAGAACAGCTGATGACAGTGCTCAGGTGTTTAATAGAACAGTTGATGACAGTGCTCAGGTGTTTTTCTGAAGTCAAAATAGAACAGCTGATGATGACAGTGCTCAGGTTCTGAAATCAAATAGAACAGCTGATGACAGTGCTGAGGTGTTTAATAGAACAGCTGATGACAGTGCTCAGGTGTTTAATAGAACAGTTGATGACAGTGCTCATGTGTTTTCTGAAATCAAAATAGAACAGCTGATGACAGTGCTCAGGTGTTTAATAGAACAGCTGATGACAGTGCTCAGTTGTTTTCTGAAATCAAAATAGAACAGCTGATGACAGTGCTCAGGTGTTTTCTGAAATCAAAATAGAAAGTTGAT
>JADBJO010003582.1:122500-130000 GCA_016801955.1 Conus betulinus | reverse complement strand
CACTGCATAAACATGATCCGGTCTGCCGTACATGACGTTGATCTAACACTCCATATACATGATCCGGCCTGCCGTACATCTAACACTGCATATAGGCCTACATGATCCAGCCTGCCATACATGACATTGATCTAACACTCCGTATACATGATCCGGCCTGCCGTACATGACGTTGATCTAACACTGTATATACATGATCCGGCCTGCCGTACATCTAACACTGCATATACATGATCTGGCCTGCCGTACATGGCATTGATCTAACACTCCATGTACGTGATTCGGCCTGCCGTACATCTAACACTGCATATACATGATCCGGCCTGCCGTACATGGCATTGATCTAACACTCCATGTACGTGATCCAGCCTGCCGTACATCTAACACTCCATATACATGATCCGGCCTGCCGTACATCTAACGCTGCATATACATGATCCGGCCTGCCGTACGTGGCATTGATCTAACACTGCATATACATGATCCGGCCTGCCGTACATGGCATTGATCTAACACTCCATATACATGATCCGGCCTGCCGTACATGGCATTGATCTAACACTGTATATACATGATCCGGCCTGCCGTACATCTAACACTGCATATACATGATCTGGCCTGCCGTACATGGCATTGATCTAACACTGTATATACATGATCCGGCCTGCCGTACATCTAACACTCCACATACATGATCCGGCCTGCCGTACATCTAACGCTGCATATACATGATCCGGCCTGCCGTACGTGGCATTGATCTAACACTGTATATACACTGACACAGAACTGGCGGCACTGGCCAAACAGACATGGGAGAAGATGCGTCGGGGGGGGGGGGGGGGGGGGGGGGGGGGGGAGGAGGGGGGGCGGGACGGGGAAGGGGGCCGAGGGCAAGGAGGTGGGAGAGAGCGCCCAGGAATGTCTGACCTAAGCCTGTTGATCCTACAGGGGAGGTAACAATGGATGTTAGCGGGAATACAGAGTGCGACATGTCACCGACAGTTAGTCTGACACACAGCATCCATAGGAGGGAGAGAGGCAGGAGGGAAAGGGGGGAGGGGGGGGGGGGGGGAGGAGGGAGGTTGTCCGATACACACTAGGTCACTAGGTGTAGGGTGTCCACAAAACATGGCCCTGCTGTGTGCTACACACCATACAACATGGCCCTGCTGTGTGCTACAGACCATACAACGTGGCCCTGCTGTGTGCTACAGACCATACAACATGGCCCTGCTGTGTGGCACAGATCATACAACATGGCCCTGCTGTGTGGCACAGACCTTACAACATGGCCCTGCTGTGTGCTACAGACCATACAACATGGCCCTGCTGTGTGGCACAGACCATACAACATGGCCCTGCTGTGTGCTACAGACCAAGAAACAGACTTCATTTCTCTGTTGACCATAGCGTTGACCACCATCATCCTCTGTGCTGGCTGGTTCAACTCTGTCACGATGTTTATCACCCGGTCAATGCCCACGCGGGGGACATGATATGGCTGTTTGTGACAGATCTCATCAGCATCATCATCATCATCATCATCATCATCATCATCATCATATTATTATTATTATTATTATCATCATCATCATTATCATTATTATTGTTGTTGTTGTTGTTATGTTATTATTTGATTTTTTTTATCATCCCAACACCATATGTTTGAAAGGTTTTGCCTCCTGTCACCTGCAACACTGGAATGGAAACCAATACTGAACAGGGCTTTCATGGAGTCTTCTGCTTAGAGTTTTTGTCTCATATCAACTAATACTGTACAGGGCTTTGATGGAGTCTTCTGCTTTGAGTTTTCGCTTCATATCAACTAATACTGAACAGGGTTTTCGTGGAGTCTTCTGCTTTGAGTTTTTGTCTCATATCGTCTAAGTCCCGACGTTCTCCATGTTTCAGGGTTTTTGTCCCATATCATCTAAGTCCCAACACTTTACATATGTACGCCTACAGTAGGTCTCAATACTTTACATATGTAGGCCTACAGTAAGTCTCAAACACTTTACATAATTATGTAGGCCTACAGTAAGTCCCAACACTTTACATATGTAGGCCTACAGTGAGTCTCAACACTTTACATATGTAGGCCCTACAGTAGGTCTCAACACTTTACATATGTAGGCCTACAGTAGGTCTCAACACTTTACATATGTAGGCCTACAGTGAGTCTCAACACTTTACATATGTAGGCCTACAGTAGGTCTCAACACTTTACACATATGTAGGCCTACAGTAGGTCTCAACACTTTACATATGTAGGCCTACAGTAGGTCTCAACACTTTACATATGTAGGCCTACAGTAGGTCTCAACACTTTACATGTGTAGGTCTACAGTAGGTCTCAACACTTTACATATGTAGACCTACAGTAGGTCTCAACACTTTACATGTGTAGGCCTACAGTAGGTCTCAACACTTTACATATGTAGGCCTACAGTAGGTCTCAACACTTTACATATGTAGGTCTACAGTAGGTCTCAACACTTTACATATGTAGGCCTACAGTAAGTCCAACACTTTACATGTGTAGGCCTACAGTAAGTGACACTTGACATGGAGTTTCCTCACCTTTTACAGGTGATGATAAAAGAGTGGCCCGTGTATAAATGACACAAGACTGGTTCTTCTGTATGGCAGTAATATTTCTGTAAGGTCTGGACAATTTGACAGAGTTTGTTATCCATCTGTGTTTCCAGTCCTGTGCCAGAGGTCTTTGACTTAAGCCTGAACTATCGATTTCAGATCGGCGTGAGGAAAAGACCATGTGCACAAGGGTTCATGTTTGGCATTTTTGGCAAGCTGGTCAGTGACCACATTGTCGTACAATACCTACGTGGCCAGTCCAGCCCAAACTATGTTGTAACCATTAGATTTCAGCGAGATGTACATTAGAAAAAGAAATCAGGAGTTGGGTTTGTAAGAAACTGTAACCCGCAACTGTCTTCAAAGCAGAAAGGGCATCAGAGAGAGGAGGAAGACTTCATGATTTTAGAGTCAGAGAGAATGAAGAAGACTTCATGGTAAGATTTAGAGTCAGAGAGAATGAAGAAGACTTCATGGTAAGATTTAGAGTCAGAGAGAGACTTCATGGTAAGATTTTAGAGTCAGAGAATGAAGAAAAGACTTCATGGTAAGATTTAGAGTCAGAGAGAATGAAGAAAGACTTCATGGTAAGATATAGAGTTAGAGAGAATGAAAAAGACTTCATGTTAAAATTTAGAGTTTGAGAGAATGAAATAGACTTCATGTTAAAATTTAGAGTTAGAGAAGAATGAAAAAGACTTCATGTTAAAACTCAGAGACCATTTGCAGTGCCAGCACCAAAGAGGCGAGGTCAGCAGTGTGGGCAGACTGTCTGTAGAACCTGCACTCATCATTGCTGAGATGTGCCATTGGGCAGTCAGCAGCAGCACGAGTGGCCCGTCCTCCCACTTTGACCGTTAGTACAGGTTCTTGGAAAGGATGGAAACTTGATAACAACAACAACAATAATAATAATAATAATAATATAATAATAATAATAATAATAATAATATAATAAATAATATATCATAATATCAACATGGAGCAGTATGACAAACAATCTGACAACAATCTGTGACAGTTGCACACGATGAAGTGCCGATGTCGGATTTTGGATCAGTGAAGCCAAGTGCTGATCACGTCGATATCGATACCTTCTGTGATTAGTTTAAGATCAGAACAGGCCTCCGGTTAGTGTACAGACTATTTCTTCAACAACGCAAAAACTGGAGACATTGTGCCAACTGGGTGTGATCATAATTTGCAGTATAGAGATGAATCCGATGACGTTTTTCAGGTGAATGAACAACAGAACGACACTCAAGAGAACGTGACAATCAGTGACATTTTGTCGTGCCTACAGGAACTGATGAGAAATATGGACAGCGAAGATGAGATGATGAGAAACATGGACAGCGTTCATTCTGCTAACAGAGAAAAACGCTATTGACTCCATCAGCAATGCAGCTGTGCGGAACAGGAATCTTGATGACTGTGGGTAATCTTTTTTCCTCAATCACAATCACATCACTGTTTGGTGTTTGTTAATTGCTTCCGTGACTGGGTTTCCGCATGGCGATGTTGTTTTCTGACATGCGTTGTTTGTGTTTATTCTTTAATATTCATTTTCGAACAACCCCTTCCCCACAGAATACCCATCACGAAAATGAGCTTTGTAAGCTTACTTCAATAAATTATTCATTCATTCATTCATTCATTCTCTCTCTCTCTCTCTCTCTCTCTCTCTCTCTCTCTCTCTCTCTCTCTCTCTCTCTCTCTCTCTGTATATTTTTTCAGTTGGCATTGTCTGCTTAGTCGATTTCTACTTAATAATTGCTTTTCATTATTTGATTGAAATTATCCTTATCCTCTTGCTGTTTGGCTTTGTGTCTGCCGGAGGTATTAACCCCCCCCCCCCCTCTCTCTCTCTCTCTCTCTCTGCTCTCTCTGCGCGCGCATACGCTTCTGTGCGTGTGCGCATGCGCGCATGCGCGCGCGCGCGCGCGCGTGTGTATGTGTGTGTGTGTCCTACATTGTCCAAAAGTGTCAAGTGTGTCTATAGTTAGTTGCTAATTCCTATTTTATAAAAATGCATGGTTTATAGGCTCCATTATAATTAGAGTAAGTTAGCGATGAAAATCTTATGTAGCGATGAAAAAGTAACCGTATGGATCCACTTGTATAAAGAGTTCGGCATATGTTTCCTTTCCTTCTTTTGTATAAAGAGTTCGGCATATGTTTCCTTTCCTTCTTTTGTATAAAGAGTTCGGCATTTCAAGAGCTTTCCTTCTTTTGTATAAAGACTTCGGCATATGTTTCCTTTCCTTCTTTTGTGTATAAAGACTTCGGCATATGTTTCCTTTCCTTCTTTTGTATAAAGAGTTCGGCATATGTTTCCTTTCCTTCTTTGTGTATAAAGAGTTCGGCATATGTTTCTTTTCCTTCTTTTTAGTGAGTTTATTTGCATTTTCAAGAGCCGTGACTTATTCATTTCTTGACCTCCCTACTAGAGTTTGTTTTCAGTATCGATAACAACACCGTTAGTAAACTACACACACACACACACACACACACACACACACACACACACACTCTCTGTCGTCAGAATTCAAACCAATTGACGAGCATGATGATGATGATTATGATGATAACAATCATAATCAAAACGGTGATAAAAATGATATGATAATAATGATAAAAATAATGATAATAAATATCATTGATATTACTATTATCATTGGCAGTAATCAAATTATAATATTATTAACAATATCACATATGTCATTGGCAGTAATCAAATCATAATATTATATAACAACAACAACAACAGCAATAATATATATAATAATAATGTTAATATAATAACGGTGTTAATCATAATAATAGTAATGATGATGATGATGCTAAGAGCAGCAACAACAACACAACAACAACAACAACGACAATAATGATACTAATAATAATAATAATAATAATAAAGAAGAAGAAGAAGAAGAAGAAGAAGAAGAGAAGAAAAGAACAAGAACAAGAAGAACAAGAAGAAAGAATATAAATATAATGATGATGATGATGGTAATAATGATAATAATAATAATATTATCATTATGAAATGATGACTAACAATAGTAGTAATAATAATGATAATAATGGTAATAGTAAAAAAAAACAAAACAAAACAAAACAAAAAAAAAAAAACTTTCCCTGTGTTCCTCAGAGATAAGTACGACATCGCTGCTGGTAAGATTTTGTAAACGTGACAGTCACCATCGCATGCATCACCCCCCGCCCCTCCATTCCCCTCCCCCCAGCCGTTGTCCGGTAAAGAATGAAATAATCAGGGATCACAGTCCACAGTATTATCAGACTGTCAAATACAAAATACAGTAATGTAGTTTTATTGGGGCTCTTCTGCTTGAAATACTGTGTCAAAAAACACACACACACACACACACACACACACACACACACACACACACACACAATCTCTCTCTCTCTCTCTCTCTCTCTCTCTCTCTCTCTCTCTCTCTCTCTATATATATATATATATATATATAAAACATGATGCTGAACAATTAAGTAGTGGGGGAAAACAAGTGCAGGCTAACAATTCTTCTGTCATTATAGTAATGACTTGGCAAGAGATATATATATATATATATATATATATATATATGTGTGTGTGTGTGTGTGTGTGTGTGTGTGTGTGTGTATGTGGAATGTGGAGGGAGACAAAAAGGGGAAGAAAATCTCACTGAAAAAAAAAAAAATCTGTTTTTCAAGAACAATCACATCAGTATAAAAGAGCAACGAAAAAAAAAAGTGTAACACACACACACACACACACACACACACACTCACACACACACACACACACACACACTGGCCTCCAAGGTGACATTAATTAGATTTTCATCAAAGGCCAATCAGGCAAAACTAAAACAGCGAGACACGGAATAAAACCGTCAGGCACTGCAAAGCATGAAGGAATTGATCGACTCTCTCTCTCTCTCTCTCTCTCTCTCTCTCTGCCTTCTCTCGCTTCTTCCTAGTGGGTCGCCACGGATCTGTTTAGCTTCCCAGGGAGCAATAGCATGCCTCATAGCACGCTCACAAAACAAACCAATTATCATTATTGCTCGCTTTGCCCTGCTTTCACACCGTCTCGCGCCGCGCGCGCTCTGCTGAGGCGTGGTCAAGTCCCGCTGTCACTCAATCCAGGCTCTCGTCGAATGGCCGCCCGGCCAGGAGCGACACGGCTTGTCGTTGAAGGCGGGGCTACACGGACTCTCCGCCAATGACATTGCGTGACTCTTTGCACCGCTCAGCTCTCAACTTTCAAAGACGAACGGGGCTGGGGGGAGGCATGGAGGGGTGTGAGGCGATATGGCAGCCGCAATGTCGACACATGTGGACGGGAACTATACAGAAACCTATCTCAGGCGATGGCTTGGGCCGTCAGTCGGACACTAACGCACGTGCGGGACTAATTATGAAAGGTGTGACAAGTGCCGGGCGCCTTGCTGACGTAACAGCGTGTGACCGTTGTTTCCGCTGAGGGCCTCAGCGGCAGACGACATTGCCATCGGAGACAATCTGCACTGGCAAGCGGCAAACATTTTTCATTGATACGGCTTTGCGAGTGGCTGGTGCTTGATTAGAACCCGTCTGTCTGTCAAGTTTTAAGGTTCGTTGAACAAACGGGCCACTGAACTACGATCAGGATCGTTTTGTGTCGGTGTCCATTGTGCATTTTCATGTGGTCTGCACAGATTGAAATTCCAGTGTTGCGGAGTGGAGACAGTGGTTCCCAAGAGTAATGTTTGTGTGTGTGGAGGATAAGATCTACTAGCGAGTGATCAGAAGCAGTTCGGAGGACCCAGCTACAGCTGAACTTTGCCCTCTGCTCAACGAAGGAGGGACATCAGTGCAGAGAATCGAGTTTGCCATGTTGATCAACCGCTGTCT
>JADBJO010003582.1:105000-117500 GCA_016801955.1 Conus betulinus | reverse complement strand
GGTACCCACGTACTACAGGAGGCACAGGCAGGGTCAGGTACCCACACAGAGGCACAGACAGGGTCAGGTACCCAGAGGAGGCAGGGGTCAGGTACCCACGTACTACAGGAGGTACACAGACAGGGGCACAGGGGTCAGGTACCCCACGTACTACAGGAGGCACAGGCAGGGTCCGGTACCCACGTACTACAGGAGGCACAGACAGGGTCAGGTACCCACGTACTACAGGAGGCACAGGCAGGGTCAGGTACCCACGTACTACAGGAGGAAAACTCGGCGAGGGGTTGGAACTGGCGACTGTGAGCTTCGCAGGCAGCAAGGCAGATGAATGGGTCACTACAGCAGGAGAACAGTGGAGGACAGTGAAGAGAGAGAGAGAGAGAGACAGACAGACAGACAGACAGACAGACAGAGAAGGAGGGGATGGTCAAGGAGAGACATTTTGGGGGGAAAAAACATTATTTCATTTTATCTTATTTTAGGACATGATCGCAAGTAATGAAAACACGACGACAGTCTTTTCATATTATTTGTCAATTAAATGCATGCTCTATTATTGATTTTGTTTGGTTTGGTTTGGTCCGACACTCTGTGGCCCCCACCAGCCCCCCCCCCCCCCCCCCCCCCCCCCCCGCTTCATTCCATTCCTCCTCATCGTTGGAATGTGGCTTTGAGACAGAGGCCGAGGAAGGAGGGGGTGGGATAAGTCAGTATAAGTTGTATCGCCACGTGGCAATTCTGTTAGCATTTTTTTTCTGTCGCACTCCCTGACTCTGCGCGCGCGCGCGCGCGCGCGCGCGCGCGCGTGTGTGTGTGTGTGTGTGTGTGCGCGCGTGCGTGTGTCCGATCTTGCTTTACTGTCGTCATCTGTTTTTTTCTGCCTGTGTGATCTGTCCTGGGGGGAGTCTTAGTATTTCTCTCGTTTCGTGCTGTATGTAGCCAAGGCGCTCGGAGATAAGAGCATTTTGTTCGGTTCTTCTTTTTTTTTTTTTTTTTTTTTTTTTAAGAGGCTGTCCGATGTGCGTTGGAACCACTAGTGGGTAGGAACTGTTCTGCATGAAAACCCTGTGTGTCCAGCCGGCGCTAAATGGGTACCATGAAAACCCTCTGTGTCCACCCAGCGCTAAATGGGTACCATGAAAACCATCAGTGTCCACCCAGCGCTAAATGGGTACCATGAAAACCCTCTGTGTCCAGCCGGCGCTAAATGGGTACCATGAAAACCCTCTGTGTCCACCCAGCGCTAAATGGGTACCATGAAAACCATCTGTGTCCACCCAGCGCTAAATGGGTACCATGAAAACCCTCTGTGTCCAGCCGGCGCTAAATGGGTACCATGAAAACCCTCTGTGTCCCACCCAGCGCTAAATGGGTACCATGAAAACCCTGTGTCCACCCAGCGCTAAATGGGTACCATGAAAACCCTCTGTGTCCACCCAGCGCGCTAAATGGGTACCATGAAAACCCTCTGTGTCCACCCAGCGCTAAATGGGTACCATGAAACTATCTGTGTCCCACCCAGCGCTAAATGGGTGCCATGAAAACCCTTTGTGTCCACCCAGCGCTAAATGGGTACCTGATTCAGTTCAGGGAAGGTGAGAGGCGTTGGAATGAGAGGGGAGGGCCCAGCTTTCCATCAGGCCGTCCCTGCCCCAGGCAGGGTAGTAAACACCCACACTTCGCTGCTCCGTTGGGCTATGGGACTTCAGCCTTTTTTTTTTTTTTTTTTTGAAATAGTTTATAGCGCATGGTAGTAAACAGCCGACATTTCGCTTGCTCCGTTCGGCTATGGGAATTCAGCCTTTTTTTTTTTTTTTTTTTTTTTTTTTTGAATAGTTCATAGCATGCCAGCTTGTCTGGTATTTTGTGGCAGCTTCCAAGTGTAATTTTGAATTTCATACAAAGTGAACAACAGTTGTTAATTCTGCAGTGTCTGTTTGCTTAGAGGTTGTTTTGCCATTTTTGTGTACAGTTTGTTGCACCATAACGTGCGTGCGTGCATGTGTGTGTGTGTGTGTGTGTGTGTGTGTGTGTGTGTGTGTGTGTGTGTGTGTGTGTGTGTGTGTGTGCGCGCGCGCGCGCTACTTTCTTAAATCCGAGGGTGAACAATTAAGCTTGTTTGTATCTGTCCAAGAGATGAAACTAGTTTAGTTGTTATGAATGGTTGTAGGTAAATCATGTTGTGTTTGTTGTTACAGGTGAATCATGTTGTGTTGTTGTTGCAGACGAATCATGTTATGTTTGTTGTGGTTGTTGTAGGTGAATCATGTTGTTTGTTGTTGTAGGTAAATCATGTTGTGCTTGGTGTTGTAGGTAATTCATGTTGTTTGTTGTTGTAGGTGAATCATATTGTTTGTGGTGGTGGTGGTAGTGAATCATGTTGTTTGTTGTTGTAGGTGAATCATGTTGTGTTTGTTGTTGTAGGGAAATCATGTTGTGGTGGTGGTTGTAGGTGAATCACCTTGTGTTTGTTCTTGCAGGTAAATCATGTTGTTTGTTGTTGTTGTAGGAAATCATGTTGTGAGCTGTTGTTGAAGGTGAATCATGTTGTGAGCTGTTGTTGAAGGTGAATCATGTTGTGAGCTGTTGTTGAAGGTTAATCATGTTGTTTGTTTTTGTTGTAGGTGAATCATGTTGTGAGCTGTTGTTGTTGAAGGTGAATCATGTTGTGTTGTTGTTGTAGGTGAATCATGTTGTGTTTGTTGTTGTAGGTGAATCATGTTGTGTTTGTTGTTGTAGGTGAATCATGTTGTGTTTGTTGTTGTAGGTGAATCATGTCGTGTTTGTTGTGCTTGTTGTTGCTGGTGAATCATATTGTGTTGTTGTTCTGGTAAATCGTGTTGTGTTGTTGTAGGTGAATCATGTTGTGTTTTTGTTGCTGGTAAATCATGTTGCATTGTTGTAGGTAAATCATGTATGTGTGTGTTGTGGGTGAATTATGTTGTGTTGTTGCTGGTAAATCATGTTGTGTTGTTGTCGTAGGTGAATCATGTTGCATTTATTGTTGTACGTGAACCATGTTGTGTGTTGTTATTGTAGACGAATCATGTTTGTTGTTGTTGTTGGATCATGTTGTTGGTTGTTGTAGGCGAATCATGTTGTGTTTGCTATTGTATGTGAATCATGTTGTAGTGTTGTATGTGAATTATGTTCTGATTGTTGTTGTAGATGAATTATGTTGTTTGTTGTTGTAAGTAAATCACGTTGCTTTCTTGTTGTACGTAAATCGTGTTGTGTTTGTTGTTGTAGGTGGATGATTGGCTGTTGTATGTAAATAATGTTGTTTGTTGTTGTACCTAAATCGTGTTGCGTTTGTTGTTGTAGGCGAATTGTGTTGTTGTAGGCGAAAAACATGTTGTGTGTTGTTGTTGAAGGTGAATCATCTTGTGTGTTGTTGTTGTAGGTGAATCATGTTGTGTGCTGTTGTTGTAGGTGAATCATGTTGTGTTGTTGTTGTAGGTGAATCATGTTGTGTGCTGTTGTTGTAGGTGAATCATGTTGTGTTGTTGTTGTAGGTGATCATGTTGTGTGCTATGTTGTAGGTGAATCATGTTGTGTGCTGTTGTTGTAGGTGAATCATGTTGTGCTGTTGTGTTGTAGGTGAATCATGTTGTGTGCTATGTTGTAGGTGAATCATGTTGTGTGCTGTTGTTGTAGGTGAATCATGTTGTGTGCTATGTTGTAGGTGAATCATGTTGTGTTGTTGTTGTAGGTGAATCATGTTGTGTGCTGTTGTGTTGATGACAGGGCTGTCTTCGGTATATGGTAAAGGTCATGAGAGTGCTGCGTGTGGTCGCCTGTGACTGAACTGAATCTGGGAAAAGCTGTCAGCTGTGTGCTCAGTAATACTAATAATGACAATAATAATAATTACTTTTATCATCATCATCATTATTATTATTATGACATTGATGATGATAATGATGATAATACAACGACAGAGGAGTATTTCATGGGACCGCCTTTTGTTTCCACGTCACGCTCCTGTTTTGTTTTATTACAACAATGATGGGGGCCTTAATTTCTTCCTTAAACCTCGTCTTCTTCCCTCCCGGCCCCCCCATCCCTTCCCTTACCTGTCACCACAACACGCACCTCTCTCTCTCTCTCTCTCTCTCTCTCTCTCTCTCTCTCTCTCTCTCTCTCTCTCTCTCTCTCTCTAAAATAGCAGGTATAAATTAAAGTTAAACACAAGCCTCGTTATGGCCTGTGTTTCATTAATTCAGCCATTTTTTTTTTTTTTACAGTCCTCCTTGATACAGCCACGTATGAAATATGCATGGTGCTTTAGTCGTGGGCTAAGCGACCACGCATCTCATTAAACGCATGTAAATCATTTATGAAGTATGGGGTGATCAAAGGAAAAATTAATTTGGCATTCCGTCCGATGGACGAGCAGAGAGAAGCGGTGAGGCCGATGTGGTTAGTGATGATGTCGATAATCCAGCCACTGATGGGCAGTCTCTGGGCCACCGGACAGAGCAGTTTATGCATGGTGATTACTCAACATAAAGTGCCGTTACCATGGCTCTGATCATTAGCATCGCTGTTGGTCCTTTGAAGATCGAGCCTTATCGTGATTTGTTAATATTCAAGTTTTTTTTTTAACCCCCCTGACATAGATACACATCCGTCGTTTGCGACAATAGGCATCTGACTAGAACGGTGATGACGGTGATCAGTTCGACACGGCATCAGATAGGCATCAGAACAGAACGGTGATGACGATGATCAGTTCAACGGCAATAGGCATCAGAACAGAACGGTGATGACGGCGATCAGTTTAACGGTATTCGGATGCTGGCCGCTTCAGTTATGTGTGAATACGAATAGATAGCCGCGTTAATCATTGCTAAGAATGCCACAAGTAAAGAATTGGGCAGATCTCACTCTCAAACTCAGGGTTAGTTAAGTCGAAGACCCCTGGCAAAGGGAATGGAACGTGTAGACGGATAACAAACTCTTCCAAATCCGCCCAAACTTGAAATCGTGTTTACCGCTGGTGGCCATGAAGAAGAAACGGTCCTGAGCTGTTGGCACACCGCCACTCCTTTTCCACCCACTTGTTTCTTGGTAAAAGTAAAGAAGCTCCGTGGTGCGTTCCATGTCATGTACCACTCACCATAAAGCGTGTTCATTTTGAGAGTTGGAACATACATGGTATTAGATATAAACACTTTACAGCAGATTCCATGACAATCTCGTTCAGAGTTGTCTCACCTGATAAGATATTTACCTTTCTGAAAGAGAAAAAACATTTTCATCCGTTCTCAGATTTTACGGAAGAAAGATTTTAATGGAATTCTGGCGCGATTTTACAAAGTTTGTTTTAACGAGTCATATGTGTATGCCGGTTCATTGACAGCCGTGATATGGGACTGCGGCCGGCTGGTCTGTAAACAACATGAATTGAATTGAACGTAATGATCACACTTTTTAAACAGAAACGGATTAGTTCCGCCAGTCGATACACAGACAAACAGATCACAGGACAAAACACTGATCAATGATGACCGTGTCTTGTGCTGAAGATGTCCATGTCTGTCAGTTCACAGGACAAAACACTGATCAATGATGACCGTGTCGTGTGCTGAAGATGTCCATGTCTGTCAGTTCACAGGACAAAACACTGATCAATGATGACCGTGTCGTGTGTGCTGAAGATGTCCATGTCTGTCAGTTCACAGGACAACAAAAAACTGATCAATGATGACCATGTCTTGTGCTGAAGATGTCCATGTCTGTCAGCTCTCGCCTGGTTTCTGTCGTCAGTTCTTGCTTGCTCTCCGTCGTCTTCGTCTTTGGCATCATCTCTTTATCGTCTTCCTCATTTTTCGTTTCGCGGTGGGGATAATGACGGTTGTGAGGGTAATGTCCGTGGAAAACTGTTCTGAGCTTCATGTCTTGGCCGCAGTGAGTTTCAGTTTCAGTGATGGTAGGTATCTTCGCAGGAGAAACATCGCTGGGACAACTGCAGTTTACATTTTTCAAGCATTCCAACCTTTTGAGGTACTTATAAATGAGAGTTGTTTACTGGGCCCAGCTTTCATAAGAATACGCCTATACATCTCTTCTTTGCTGAGAGCTGATTAAGACACACGCGCATCTATGCTGAATATTCAGCAAAAAAAAAACACATAGAAAAGGAAGAAGAAATGTATGAGGAGGAGGAGGAGGAGGAGGAGAAGAAGAAGAAAGAAGAAGAAGAAGAAACAACAACAACAACAACAAAAAACAAGAAGAAGAATAGAAGGATAAGGAGAAGAGAGAAAAGAGGAGGAGGAGGAAGAGAAGGGGGAGGAGAAAGAAAAAGCAAAATAAGGAAAAAATCACAAATATCCTCCATCAGACTGACGAGGTCCTTGAGTGTCACAGACCAGTGAAAGAAAGAAAAAACAGTCCACACTGAACGTCAGCTGTCGTGTTCATCAGACTGACGAGGTCCTTGATGACACAGACCACTGAAAGAACCCCACAGTCCACACTGAACGTCAGCTGTCGTGTTCATCAGACTGACGAGGTCATTGATGTCACAGACCACTGAAAGAACCCCACAGTCCACACTGAACGTCGGCTGTCGTGTTCATCAGACTGACGAGGTCACTGATGACACAGACCAGTGAAAGAACCCCACAGTCCACACTGAACGTCGGCTGTCGTGTTCATCAGACTGACGAGGTCTTTGATGTCACAGACCAGTGAAAGAATCTCACAGACCATACCAATCTCACAACCATACCAATCTCACAGACCATACCAATCTCATAGACCATACTGAACGTCAGCTGTCGTCGTGTTCCTCCATCAGTATCATGTCGGTCACAGCAAACCGGTGGGCGTGGGGCGGCCAGCCAGCTGCAGTGGACAGAGGCAGCACCAGAGCAAGTGCCCTGTCCACTTTCCCCAACACGACGTGTCCAAAACACGTCAGGGTCGTTTATAAATGATGATTTCTTTGCCTCTAAAACACGACTTTTGACAGAAGAAGACGTGTCCAAAACATGTTGGGGCCGTTTGCAAATGATGGTTTCTTTGCCTCTGAAACACGACTTTTGACAGAAGAAGACGACATCTAATGTCACATAATTTGTGAAAAGACGTGAAATGAAAGCACTACTACTTTTCCCAGAAATACGCGTCTTGTTCGCAGAAATGAGAAGTAACACATGGCAGCCATTGTTGCAAGCAGATGTGACTGCTGTAGCGTTAGCAGTTATCGTCATCACCGTTGTTTTACGCTGTAATAGCAACATGGCTGCAGCACAGTACACAGATGGGTGACTGCTGTAGCGTTAGCAGTTATCGTCGTCATCGTTGTTTTACAGGTACTCCTAACAACGGCTGTAAAAGCAAGATGGCAAGCCGGGTTGATGATATCAATCATAACAGCATGCGTATGCTTGAAGTCAATTGCACTGCTGTGGCAGTAAAATGGACTATGCAAGCAGATAGTGAGGTTTACACCATGTAGCATGCTGTTCTCA
Source organism: Conus betulinus (assembly GCA_016801955.1). Lineage (NCBI taxonomy): Eukaryota > Metazoa > Mollusca > Gastropoda > Neogastropoda > Conidae > Conus > Conus betulinus. Next base: position 110,016 of record JADBJO010003582.1, on the reverse strand, counting down.
CTCCACTCTGTGATGGCAATGATCGACCTTTTTTTTTCTTTGTTTAATCCAGGCCTCTAAACGTGCCGTTGAAGTATCACACAGACCGTCGGCTGGCGGAGAGAGTGCAGTGATACTGCAACACATTGGGTGTAATCTGTCTTCTGGGCTGACGGAGAGAGTGAAGTGAAGTGATACTGCAACACATTGGTGTAATCTCTGTCTTCTGGGAGAGAGTGAAGTGATACTGCAACACATTGGGTGTAATCTGTCTTCTGGGCTGGCGGAGAGAGTCAAGTGATACTGCAACACACATTGGGTGTAATCTGTCTTCTGGGAGAGAGTGAAGTGATACTGCAACACATTGGATGTAAATCTGTCTTCTGGGCTGACGGAGAGAGTGTAGTGATACTGCAACACATTGGTGTAATCTGTCTTCTGGGCTGACGGAGAGAGTGAAGTGATACTGCAACACATTGGGTGTAATCTGTCTTCTGGGAGAGAGTGAAGTGATACTGCAACACATTGGGTGTAATCAGTCTTCTGGGCTGGCGGAGAGAGTCAAGTGATACTGCAACACATTGGGTGTAATCTGTCTTCTCGGAGAGAATGAAGTGATACTGCAACACATTGGGTGTAATCTGTCTTCTCGCGTTTTCCTCCGGTACATTCCAATTTTGAGGTGGAGGCCTAATCTGGAGGCCTATTTATTTACCAGGTATTTCGTATGATGTCAAGTTTGAAAACAATATAGCGAAAGAACACAAGATGGTTTTGCATTATGATAAGCTTTTAAAAATCTGTTTTTACAGGTCTACGAGGAAAAAAAAAACGTGAAAGAGGTTTAAAAAAAAAAAAAAAACAACTAAATGACCAAAATGGAGACATCTTTTTGCACTTACCTGGGAGTGATTTTTACAGCAATTATGTTGCTGATGTGACGCGTTTTCTCCTGAATCCAATGATTGTGCCGTGCGACCACATGTTGCGTCCATTTGGAATTGAAGCCTACACAATGAGATTATAAGGTATTGTTCATCTGACAGTCGTAAGAGGAGAGCTTTATTTATGGCACATAAACAAGGCTAAACTCAATTTGTTATTACAGCTATCCCCATTTTATTAAAAAAAAATATTGCGTACATTCTCTCTCTCTCTCTCTCTCTCTCTCTCTCTCTCTCTCTCTCTCTCTCTCTCTCTCTCTAACACACCACACACACACACACACACACACACACACACACACACACACACACACACACACACACACACACACACACACACAGTCACTGTGGGGTGACGACCAGTCGACGTGCTGATGCAGTGAGTGGGCCTGTGTGGATGGCGTGTACCCTGTGACAGGTTTTACAGCTTCCTGACTGGTGCGTGACCTGAAACGGTTAGCAGGCCACAGCGAGGGGACTTTCATCAATGAAGCCCAGCATCCCCCCCCCCCCCCCCCCCCCCCCCCCCCCCCCCCCCCCCCCCCCCACGCCCGCTCTGCCTTCTTACATGTCATCCGATTCCTCGGCTCACGTGAAAATGCAGCAGCTACTCCTCTCCCTCCCCCTTTGCCTTCTCTACCCCCTCCCCAAAACACACACACACACACACACACACACGCACGCACGCACGCACGCACACACACGCACACACACACACACACACACACACACACACACACACAGAGAACCACACAATCGTACACAGGAACACACGCTTTCACACACACACCCACATACAAACGCAAACGCGCGCACGTACGCACACACATGCCCACTCTCCATCTCCTCTTCCCACGCATATATACATGCATGACAGAGATGCGCGAACATCGTACATGCACACACAGTTACACACGCACGCGTGCATGCGGGTATTTACACACATATACAGGTGCACGCATTCGTGCAGCGAAAGAGAGGTAAAAAGAACACTCGCACATACACGCACGCACACACATGCGCGCGCGCACAGAGAGAGAGAGAGAGAGAGAGAGAGAGAGAGAGAGAGAGAGGAGTAAGGGGGAGCTACAACACACACACACACACATACACACACACACACACACACACACACACACACACACACACACACAACAACAACAACAACAACAACAACACAGTACACACACACACACACACACACACACACACACACACACACACACACACACACACACACACACACACACCCACACTCACACACACACACACACACACACACACACACACACACACACACAGAGCGCCCGGAGCCCCAACAATCCCCAAGTCATAAACGGAATGGAAGATGTGGCTGATAGGCGGCACAAAGGCTTGAGGAATCCGCTCACGTTGACCCGATAACAATCCAACGCCTGGTCCGCCATTCGCTTCAACAAACCCGCAACAATGTCGGACAAAGACACGCCAGCAGAAACAAAGGGAAATGATCCAGTCAGGTAAATCAGCAAAGTTCAGTGAGAGCTGCCCACAGCTTGGAGAACTCGTGGCGACTGGCGTCATCCCTTCAGCATCGTCTGCCCTGTTCCAGTGTGTGTATGTGTGTGTGGTGTGTGTGTATGTGTGTGCATGTGTGTGTGTGTGTGTGTGTGTGTGTGTTGTGTGTGTGTGTGTGTGTGTGTGTGTGTGTGTGTGTGTATGTGTGTGTGTGTGTGTGTGTGTGTGTGTGTGTGTGTGTGTGTGTGTGTGCTCGCACGCGCGCGCGCGCGCGGACTATAAAATCTTTCCACGCTTGCGTGTGTGTGTGTGTGTGTGTGTGTGTGTGTGTGTGTGTGTGTGTAAAAGGCCTTCCGCATGGGTACCTGTGGAATGCATAATGTGTGTGTGTGTGTGTGTGTGTGCGCGTGCGCGCGCACGTGACTGTGTGTGTGTGTGTGTGTGTGTGTAAATCCTAATGTTTGTAGTGCTATGTTATAGAATGGGGAAAGACATTTGTGAAGCGTTTATTGATGAAACAACAACAATAATAACATTAATAATAATCATCATCATCACCATAAGTAAATGAATCAAATATGTAAACTAAGCGAACGGACAAAAGAAAAGAGTTTTATGGAAACAAAACTTAACGTCATAAAACGAGACGAGCCGCCTCGGAAAAGTCGCAAACTCCCAGCTTGGAGGTCGTGGGTTCGTTTCCCATCAGAGCCATTTATTTGGGGGGGGGTTTCTGGCTGGACCGATTCCTATTCAGAGCCGAGTCTGGCCGTGTCCTCATTTGTCAAGTCTGGGACCACACAGTCGAGTTTCACCCCCATAATGGATGCGTCTCTTAGAATGTCACTCAAATTGCCTGACCAACACTGCAGGTGTTTGTATCTCTCGGGCTTGTTGACGCCAGGATATACTATCACTATGAAAGAAAGCATAATGTATAGCCCTGTCATGCCATCTTGGGACAGGATGGAGATCCGTAGCATTATCTTCGTTGCATTCATCCTCATCGATCAGTAATAAAAACAATGTCAAGCTTCTGTGGCCCTTCGTTCCCTGTTCTCAGGATAACCTCAGTTTGATGACCTCTTCGCCTCTAGGCTTAGTGTTTGATTCTGTGAAGGTCACCGAGATCGGTCAGTTCATGACAACTGTCGTCGGACGGACGAGGTGGCGCCCTGCAGCGGGACAGCTCACTCATGCTGGCACCGCAACTAGGCAATGATTGTCATCAGTAAGGGGCGTAGAAGGTGATGCCTTGACTGGGTTGGATCAGCACAAGCACCACTGAACACCACCGAAGTGACTCGGCGGCAGTGCAGCGTCTCCTCCGGTGAGTGGCGTTATAACGACTTGACATTGACTGCTCCCTGTGGATTGCCGGTGCCGAAGTTGTGGCGGGGCGGGCCCGGCTGTGAATAAAACGAGCGGCGGTGGTGCAACGTCACTGAAGTGACACGGAGGATGAGGCAGTAGAAAGGGCGGTCAGGAGAACACAGACTTCCCCCAACGTTGAACGGATCCTGGATCCGCTCTTTGATCCGGATCCACATACTCGCATGAGTGCGTTAATGAGGCACAAGAAATTTCAGTCTGACGTATGAAAAGATCACATTGTGTGTCATTTTGGTGCGCAATTTTTTTCTTTTTATTTTTTTCAAATCGAACGTATTGCCTTGTTAATTATGGCGCAACAGGCGTATGTCTGTATGTTGGTCAGAGAATGTGGAAGGAAATTCCTTGCACATACTCTGATCGTAGTTCCACACTCTGCTACATTTCCTGCGACGGCTAAGTGGCTACACTTAAAGAGAGAGAGAGAGAGAGAGAGAGAGAGAGAGAGAGAGAGAGAGGTGTTGAATGAATTAGCGGAGATGCCTGTACTCTCAACTGTATCTGATGATGTTGAGACGGTAAAGATGTTTGAATGGACACCCGTACCCCCCTCCCCAATTATTTTCTAGCACCCCCCCCCCCCCCCCCTTCACATACATACAGACAGACAGACACACACACACGCGCACACACACACACACACACACACACACACACACACGCATGCAAACACACACACACACACACACACACACGCACGCACGCGTACACACACACACACACACACACACACACACACACACACACACACACACACACACACACACACAGAACTCTGTTCATCTGCTGACCATCAGGAATCAAAAATGACCCTAAGAAATTCTGGTCACCGGGTCCGAAATGTACATCGGCTGGAAACGCAGCGTCTTGGCAGTGTCAGTCAGTACTAAGACCTTTGTTCACATCGCTACAGATGTTTGTTCCTCGTTGTCTCATTAGATGTGCCGGCATCCGCCCTTTGATCAGAATACACACCACAGATTTGCACCGAAACGGATCCGCTTGAGCCGTAAGCCATGATCCATCAGTCCACCAAGTTTCGTTAAGATCAGTGGAGCGGTTTTCACGTCATCTTGTTGACAGACAAACAAGCAAACGAACAGACGCAAGAAAGCGTTGAAAAACTCGGCGGATTAACGAACGAATGTATAACAAGAACAAAAAAGCTGAAACGTGAAATGTTTAACTCCTCGGCGGAATGATG
>JADBJO010003582.1:85000-100000 GCA_016801955.1 Conus betulinus | reverse complement strand
TGCTTTGTGAATGTTGATTTGTGTATTGTTTGCTTTGTGAATGTTGATTTGTGTATTGTTTGCTGTATGAACGTTGATTTGTGTATTGTTTGCTTTATCAGTGTTGATTTGTGTATTGTTTGCTTTGTCAGTGTTGATTTATGTATTGTTTGCTTTATTTATGTTGAATTGTGCATTGTTTGCTTTATCAGTGTTGATTTGTGTATTGTTTGCTTTATCAATGTTTATTTGTATTGTAAAAGGATTTGTTTATCTATATTGTACAAAGAATCTCGCATAGGGCGTGTCTGTGTTGTGTTGTTACCTATAATTCATAATGTGCAACTTTATATGTCGCTTATTTTGTCACCAGTTTATGTTGTAAAAAAAAATCTCACACAAAGGCATGAACGTTATACGTGTTTTATTGCTTGTTTAATTATATTATTATACAAAGGATCTAACGATTGACTTGTCCGTGATGTTGTTTTGTTACCTGTCGATTTACATTATATAGCCTACATGATGTCATAAACGGCTTGATCGTGTTATTTCATGACTTATTGATTCATGCTGTACCAGTAATCTCACACAGAGCTTGATCGTGTTTGATCGTGTTGTTTCATGACATTGATTCATACTGTGCCAATAATCTCACACAGAGCTTGATGGTGTTATTTCATGACTTATTGATTCATACTGTACCAGTAAAATCACACAGAGCTTGATCGTGTTGTTCGTTATGTTAGCTGTTATCTACATTGCACAGTTAATCACATAAAGGGCTTGTTAGGGTTCTCTCTCTCTCGCTCTTTTTTTTTTTTTTTTTTTTTTCTTATTATTTTTCCTTAATATTTGTTAAATTTATGTTGCACAAGTAATTCCACGAACGACTTGATCGTGTTATTTGTTGTGTAGTCTGTTATCAGTGTTTCAGAAGTAAATCTCTCAAAAGTCTTGTTCGTGTTGCTTTGTTACCTGTATATTTATATTGTACAAATGATTTCACAGAAGCCTTGCTCGAGCTGTGTTGTTTACCTCTTTATTTATATTGTACAAACAATCTCGCAAGGGACATAGTGTTCTTTGTTGCGTTAACTGTTATTTACATTTCAAACATAATCACACAAAGGGTTTACTTGTGTGTGCTTTGTTATTACTTGCTGGTTTATATTGTACAGACAATCACATATAGGGCATATTCGTTTGGATTAATTTTTCACTACTTGTTGATTTATATTGTACAAATAATCTCACAAATCCTCGTCTTCACCCGCGTATTTTGTTCTGTCTGTCTGTCCACTGCTGTCCGCATCACCTCGCCACAATGGTGGAATTGATGGGAACAAAATCGGCGAAAACATGACCCGGGGCGAACTCGGTGAAAGCATGGCCCCTGGGGTGAACTCGATGAAGACATGGCCCCAGGGCGAACTCGGTGAAAATATGACCGGGAGTGAACTCGGTGAAAACATAGTCTCAGGGTGAAGTTGGTGAGAACATAGCCTGAGATGAAGTTGGTGAAAAAACATTGCTCCCAGGGCAAACTCGGTGAAAAACATGGCGTCAGGGCGAACTTGGTGAAACCATGGCCCAGGATGAACTCGGTGAAAACATAGCCCCAGTGCAAACTTTGTGAAAACATGGCCTTAGGGTGGACTTGGTGAAAACATGGCCTCAGGGTGGACTTGGTGAAAACATGGCCACAGGGTGGACTTGGTGAAAACATGGCCCCAGGGTGGACTTGGTGAAACATGGCCCTAGGGGGTGGACATGGTGAAAACATGACCACAGGGTGGACTTAGTGAAAACATGGCCTCAGGGTGGACTTGGTGAAAACGCGGCCTCATGATGAACTCGGTGGAAACGTGGCCCAGGATGAACTCGGTGAAAACACAGCCCCAGGGTGAACTTGGTGGAAACATGGCCCAGGATGAACTAAGTGAGAACAATTCCTCATGATGAACTCGGTAAAAACATGGCGCCAGGATGAACTAAGTGAAACACATGATCCTGGGGTGAACTCGGTGAAAACATTGCCCCGGGGGTGAACTTGGTGAAAACATGGCCCCAGGGTGAATTCGGTGAAAACGTAATCCATGGTGAACTTGGTGAAAACTTGGCCCCAGGGCGCACTCGCTGAAAACATGGCCCCAGGGTGAAGACATGGCCCCAGGATGAAGTCGGTGAAAACACACTGAGATTCAGTAGAAGCTTCAATCCGATATTTATGAACAGTTGGTGCAAGGCACTGGAATGAATGCGAAATGTATTGAAGAAGATGGAAGAGTGGTGAACTCGGTGAAACGGGATCAACTGAAGGTGGGTGCGGGGTGTGAAACATGAATGCAGGATTCAGGGAGCAAGGTGAAGCGAAGACTTTGATCTCATGTTCATGAAGCTCGGTGAACAGTCGGACTGTGGCGTAGGGACGAACCCGTTGTGTTCGCTGGTAGATCCGGATCACACGTTCAGGATCCGTGCGACGTTGGCAGAGGTCTACACTCTCCCGAGTTTCCGGCTGGTTTTGTTTGATTGTTCATGCCTGTCGTGTTTGACTCACTGCATGCGACAGTTTTTTTTTTTTTTCGGTTATCATTATTATCATTTCTGTTATTTTTAACTTTTGAGTTTCTGGTTAAGCTCCGCACAGATGCGACTCGTCCATTTTAACAATGTCTTCAATCTAACACGTTTCATGCATTGAATGCATCACTCTCTAGTGACTACAGACTAGAAGCGAGTGTAACTAGATGCCAACGTTGGCTGAAATGTTCTGCGATGCGTTGTGCAGTGGTCTTCACTGCAATGAGCAACTGTTATTGTTCATTGTACAGGATTTATATTGTAGAGTTGTGTCAAAATATTGAATTGTTATTGTTCGTTGTACAAGATTTATCTTGTAGAGTTGTGTCAAAATATTGAATTGTTATTGTTCGTTGTACAAGATTTATATTGTAGAGTTGTGTCAAAACATCGAATTGTCATTGTTCGTTGTACAAGGTTTATATTGTAGAGTTGTGACAAAACATCGAAATCTTATTGTTCGTTGTACAAGATTTATATTGTAGAGTTGTGACAAAACATCGAAATATTATTGTTCGTTATACAAGATCTATATTGTAGAGTTTTGTCAAAACATCGAAATCTTATTGTTCGTTGTACAAGATTTTCTATTGTAGTGTTGTATCAAAATATCGAAATGTCATTGTTCGTTGTACAAGATCTGTATTGTAGAGTTGTGTCAAAACATTGAAATCTTATTTTTCGTTGTACAAGATTTATATTGCAGTGTTGTGTCAAAACATCGAAATCTTATTGTTCGTTGTACAAGATTTATGTTGTAGTGTTGTGTCAAAACATCGAATTGTTTTTGTTCGTTGTATAAGATTTATATTGCAGTGTTGTGTCAAAACATCGAAATCTTATTGTTCGTTGTACAAGATTTATATTGTAGAGTTGTGTCAAAACATCGCATTGTTATTGTTCGTTGTACAAGATTTATATTGTAGTGTTGTGTCAAAACATCAAAATATTATTGTTTGTTGTACAAGATTATATTGTTGTGTTGTGTCAAAACATCGAAATCTTATTGTTCGTTGTACAAGATTTACATTGTAATGTTGTGTCAACACACGAGAAACTAAGTTTGAAACTAAACACACAGAAAAAAACCACATACATATGTACGTACACTGCATGTGGATGTAAATGTATGTATGGTTGCATGACTGTGGCAGAAGGACAGGCACATAGGCAGGCAGGCAGGGGTGCAGGAAGAAGAAAAATACGGTGAGAAAAAACAACAATACTGGAGTAACATCAAATAGTCTGAAGGTTTTCGGAACGAAAAACATCTTCATTTGAATCATAACAAAGAATTTCCAAAATGAAAAAGAAATCATCATTAATCGTAGTAAAAGCTCTTCAAAAAGACGGGGAAAAAAAATCTTTATCAATCGTGGCAATCTCCCGTTTTCCATTCACACACACACACACACACACACACACACACACACACACACACACACACACACGCACGGACGCACGCACGCACGCACGCATGCATGCACACATACACAGACACCACCCGTTCCACATTATAACTGTTTCCTTGCAACAATATTTACGATTATCTCAGATTTCGACTCCGTTGTTTCCCCGTAAGATTAACGCCGCCGTAATGACAAGAGCTGTGACGACTCGTGAGCATGCGCATGAGGCATCGTTTGAAAAATCGACAGCCACAATTACTGTTTTCTCGACCGAGAGCTCACTAGAGCCTTAATATCCATGATTATTTTTTTGTTTATCTATTTTTTTTGTCTTTGAATCACCGTCCGATGCCGCGATAATAAAATTAGATGCTTGAGTGGTATGAAGAAATATTTTGACATCCGAGCGACTGGCTCCAGGCGTATATTGGTATCACGTGGAAACGATAGCGTACAGCGAGTGTTGTTACTGAGAACATTCAGGTCAGTGGTGAAGCTGACAGTCTTCCCTGTGATTGGCTGGATGTCCCCACCTTCACCTTCCCTCTTCCCCACCCGATTCCTGCTCTACACCTTGTCATATTCTGGGTGCTAGTCTTTCGAGTGAGATGACGTGGAGCGAGGGAACGTAGCAATGGATATTTTCTTTTCAGGAAAGTTCGTAGATCTGTTGTTTATGGATTCTTCAGATTAATGGAAAAGTGGGAACATGTTGATATCCTTTAGCTTTTATTTCATCCTCGGATCTTTGATGTGATAAGAAACTTTCTTGTAAATACCTTGACAGGCCAGTTAATGGCCATTTATGTGTCATAAGGTTTTCCTCTCTCTCTCTCTCTCTCTCTCTCTCTCTCTCTCTCTCTCTCTCTCTCTCTCTCTTTTTTTTTGTTTGTTTGTTTGTTTTTTTTTTTTTTTGTAAGTGGTTGGTTAATTGTTCATTTTGTATGATTGTGTTTCTTACGAATGTTTTTTTTTTTTTTTTTACGTCCATGGATTTTTTGTTTAATACAGATGAGAGTTTTTTGGTTGTGTGTGTGTTTGGTCTTTTTGTGGATGAAAATTTATTTTGTTGTCGTATATAAGTGCGTGAGACCCGTACATGGAAGATTGGTTAATTGGCTGGTGGTCTTGGGTCGGTTGACCGGTTGCATAATTGTTCCGTTAGCTTTTTGATTATTGTTAATGACCTGGCTGGCCATGGAACCTGGTGTGTGTGTTTTGTGTGGTGCATGATTATGTGCATAGAGTACGCTTGCTCGGTGCGTTGACGATTTGTACTGGGATGCCTCGATAGAACTCCCGTGTTTTTAGTTTGAAAATGGCTGTAATTTACGTTAGTTTGGAATGTTTTGCAAGGGCGTCGTGCTGTACTGTGTGTATATGCTACAAAAATCTAGAAGAAGACTTTCATAATAATGATGATAATAATAATAATTATAATAAAAACAATAATAATAATAATAATAAAAAAACAATCGACGTCTGGTTTTCCATACAAGCTCAACCCTGGCCTGTTCGTGCTGTGGTCAGAGAGCTTGACGTCTCTTCTTTCTGGCCACACTGTGTACATTAAGCTGACAAATAACACATGAATTCTTGTTTGAGGTCATTGGAATGATCTTGCAAAGCGGAAAATATGTCGAATGTGTCTTATAATTTTAGGAGACAATCACGCGTCTCTGTGCTTTTCTTTCTTTTTTTTTTTTTTTTTTTTTTTTTTTGTTTTTTTTTGTTTTTTAGTGTGTATGTGAGTGTGTGTGTGTGTGTGTGTGTGTGTGTGTGTGTGTGTGTGTGTGTTATTTGCATAAAACAGGGAATAGTTTTTTGTTGTTTGTTTTGTTTTCTTGTTTTTAAAAACAATTATTAATTTCGACATCATATGCAAAGGAAACAACACTAAATCGTCTCGCTATGACAAAATGAACAACGGCCTTATTTCGATGTTCGCTGTGTTCATTTGCTGACGTGGACGGTTCAGTTTATGTCGGTGAACTGCGTGAAGCATGATACGGCTAATGCATGCGAGGAGATGGTGACAAATGTTATCATGGAATCCACAGATATGCATGAGGATTATAACAAGGGGCGCGTTTACATGTGAGAGAGAGAGAGAGAGAGAGAGGAGGGGGGGGGGGGGGGCGCATAGGTAGATGGGTGAGTAGGTGTGGACAGCGGTGGGTGTGATAGGGGTAGGTGGTGGGGTGGATGGGTGGGCGCGAGCATGCGCCTGTGTACGATTGCCCCCCTTCTCTCCACGCTCCCTCCCTTCCCGCCCCCTCCACGCTCCCTCCCTCCCGCGCCGGCGCCGCATGTCCCACTGGTCTGTTGTCCTTATCCCCTTTCTGCTGTCTTCTGTCTGTATCACGTCGACTCCTACATCAAAGGTTTAGTCTGGATTTACCAGACGTCTGTCCCAAAATAATCCCTACATGATAAAACAGTTCTTACCATTGAATCGTTCGGAATTTTATTGTAGCATTTTTCACAATAGTTCTTCAAATTCTTTGTCTAAATTGATTCAGCAATTGTGACTGCTTATTTGCAACAACAGCGACAAAAAAGTAAAGCAACAGAGAAGAAAGGTGGATCAAAAAGCAGATAAGTGTTTTGACTTGAAAGTGGAGAAGAAAAAAAAATGATGTGGGGGAGAATGTGGCAAACATGAATAAAACAAAAAAAAAAACAAAACAAAACTCTCTCTCTCTCTCTCTCTCTCTCTCTCTCTCTCTCTCTCTCTCTCTCTCTCTCTCTCTCTCTCTCTCTTATCTTATGATACACAGATAAAACCTCTTCTTACTTATGCAGCTGAAATTTGGGGCTTACATGAAAATCTGCAGATGGAAAAGTACATACGTATGCTATGAAGCGTTTCCTTCAAGTACCTATTCATTCATCCAACACCGTTTTATATGGAGAAATGGGCAGATACCCGTTGTATATAAGTACATTTGTGAAATGTAAAGACAGGCTTATTTGTTCTTTTTTTTTAAACAGAATTGGCACTCAGATATGGAAAGTAAAGAAAAATATCGCTGGTTTTTCTCATTTAAGAATGTGTTCCATTCTGAAAAGTTTTTCTCAATGTCATAACAGATAGATGGCACAGAATAAATTACGCAAGATTTAGGTTGAGAACTTTAGGTTTTAATGCGAACAAAAGATGGTTTGAATGTGAAACATCCACAGAATCTCCTTGTCCTGCATGTAGACATTATTGATGACGAAGAACACTTTCTGTTCCACTGTACTGCTTATAATGAAGTGCGGACAAATTGTTCATTTTTCCAGTTAGATATAGCGAAAAGACAAAATGTCGCTGGCGTGTTATCATCAGATGATGAACTTGTAATTAAATCAGTTGCGAAATTCATCGCGGAAGCATTGAAAAATTAGACATGAAGGATAGTGAAATTTAAGATAATACATTATAAGAGATATCTGAATGAATATTATCATTCATCGCATGTGGAACTTTGGATTTGATACACACTCGGAATGAAAAGTACTATTTGTTTGCAGGAAAGGAAGAGGGAAATGTTTTTGTTCTGTTACCTCTCCCCCCTTGTCAAAAGACTGTACCGAGAGCGAAGAGCAGCACTGAGGGTAGAGAGCGTGACGTTGCTGTGTGTCACGCTGTTGTACCGAGCGAAGAGCAGCACTGAGGGTGAGGGTAGAGAGCGTGACGTTTGCTGTGTGTCACGCTGTTGTACCGAGCGAAGAGCAGCACTGAGGGTAGAGAGCGTGACGTTTGCTGTGTGTCACGCTGTTGTACCGAGCGAAGAGCAGCATTGAGGGTAGAGAGCGTGACGTTTGCTGTGTGTCACGCTGTTGTGTACCGAGTGAAGAGCTGGCATTGAGGGTAGAGAGCGTGACGTTTGCTGTGTGTCACGGCGTTGTACCGAGAGCGAAGAGCAGCACTGAGGGTAGAGAGCGTGACGTTTTCTGTGTGTCACGCTGTTGTACCGAGCGAAGAGCAGCACTGAGGGTAGAGAGCGTGACGTTTTCTGTGTGTCACGCTGTTGTACCGAGCGAAGAGCAGCACTGAGGGTAGAGAGCGTGACGTTTGCTGTGTGTCACGCTGTTGTACCGAGCGAAGAGCAGCACTGAGGGTAGAGAGCGTGACGTTTGCTGTGTGTCACGCTGTTGTACCGAGCGAAGAGCAGCATTGAGGGTAGAGAGCGTGACGTTTGCTGTGTGTCACGCTGTTGTACCGAGCGAAGAGCTGGCATTGAGGGTAGAGAGCGTGACGTTTGCTGTGTGTCACGCTGTTGTACCGAGTGAAGAGCTGGCATTGAGAGTAGAGAGCGTGACGTTTGCTGTGTGTGTCACGCTGTTGTACCGAGCGAAGAGCAGCATTGAGGGTAGAGAGCGTGACGTTTGCTGTGTGTCACGCTGTTGTACCGAGTGAAGAGCTGGCATTGAGAGTAGAGAGCGTGACGTTTGCTGTGTGTCACGCTGTTGTACCGAGTGAAGAGCAGCATTGAGGGTAGAGAGCGTGACGTTTGCTGTGTGTCACGCTGTTGTACCGAATGAAGAGCTGGCATTGACTCTGTGACAGTCGATCAATGGATGGCTAAGCTTCATTTGCATGAGAAAGGCGCTTTAACATATCTTCTCACCAACCCATCTTTCACACTGCAACTTTCGCACTGTTCGTTCACATTTCTCTTCACAGAGGTGTATTTCTGTGCGTTATTTAAGTCTCGGTACGCTTAGACATGTGTTTGGGAAGTTTTTTTTTAATATACGTGATTGAGCTTTGAAATCTGACTGACATCTATACGCGCGCGATTGAATGTGTTTGGCTTTCATGTTAGCTGGTGGTAAGTGTACAAGTATTCGAACGGCATTACATCGGATTCACGTGTTAGGAATGCATTTGGCCCCGGGTTAAGTGACTGAGTGTACATTGGATGAAAAACATCCTCGCCTATGGAAACACACCTGCAGCGAGATCGAAAGGGATGATTACCACTACGTAAGATCACCCTAGTTTGAACATTAATTCCCCTCTGGGAAACTGGAGAACGTTGTCATTGACCTCAACGTTCAAAGTTCATATTCCTGTTCATTTTAACAAGAAAAATCCGGTAGAGACTGGCTGTTCTCTCTCTCTCTCTCTCTCTCTCTCTCTCTCTCTCTCTCTCTCTCTCTCTCTCTCTCTTATATTCGCACGCGCGCTTGCAAATATACACACACGTACACGCGATCCACTATCTCATACTTCAACAATTAACTCACTCGACTCCGCCAACTTGCACACCATAAACACAACTCATACCTTCACGCGCGCGTGAGCACAACACCCCTCTTCCCCCCCACCCCCACCCCCACCCTCCCCTACCCCCCCATGTCGGTCGCCAGCGCCAAGAACAAGGCGTGTGGTGACTGCTGAACAGGGGAGACACTGTCCCAGGCTGAAAGAGGAGCGGTGGAGGGCCAAACGGAGCTATCAGTGGCCACACTTCATTAGCAGCTCAGGGCGGACTAAGACAGTGGCACAACACGATACGGCCTAATTGCTGGGGGCGGAGGGTTTTTTTTTTTTTCCTGGGCCCCAGTCCTCGTCTATTATCATCAGAGGCCATCTGCAGCTTGTTGGTATCGCAATAGATTTCCCTGCCTGATCACACGCTCCCTGCCCGCCGGGGGATTAGCTTCATGTCTCTGTTGTCTCCCCCTCTGTGCTGGCCCCCCTCAGGGGGGAAGATTTGGAAATGGTACGAATTCATCCCCCCCGCCCCCCCCTCCTGCCTTTCCTCCTTCCTCTTCTTCTCCCCACCCTCCCAAATCTCCCCACCAACTCTCTTCCACTCCCCTTGCTCTACCCCATCCTTACGTTTCCCCTCCCCTCTCCCCCAATTCTTCCCCCCCCCCCCCCCGACACACACATACACCACCCAGTACCCCCCCCCCCCCCCCCCCCCCTCCTTAACAAGGTGTTTGGCTCCGAGTTCAATCGCCATGCTGCTTTTTCAAGCTGGTCTTGCGGTGAGTGGTGGTGTTGATAGTGACAATGAGGGCACGGTGTGGGGGAGGTGCAGTACGACTGGGGCCTTTGTGCGGGGTTGCTATCAAATTATAGCCTGCTAACCTCCTGCTTTGGGCTCCACCCCCCGACTGCCACCGCCCCTGTGATAACGCTCCGCTCCTCCCGCTTATTCTCTCTCTCTCTCTCTCTCTCTGTGTGTGTGTGTGTGTGTGTGTGTGTGTGTGTGTGTGTGTAAAAACCCAACAGGCAGTTGCGATAGGGTTAATTAGAACTAAAAAATGATATGCTGACAAAGACCAGAAAAGGAAGACTTGACTCCGTGGATATATGCCCCCACCCCCCCCCCCCCCTACCGCCCCCCTTCCTCCACCCCCCCCACCGCGCCCCGCCCCCTTCCTCCCGCATCACCCAGCCCCCGTCCTCTCCTCCCCCCCCCCGCCCCCTTCTCTTCCCCCCCCCCCCCCCCCCCATTTGCTCCGTCTCTTTTCTTCCTCTTCCTAACCCCTTCCACCATCATCACACCGCCCTCCACCATCCCCTCTTCACCCTTTCCGCCATAGAAATGAGAAAAAAATGGAAAAAAAAAAAGTAAGGGAAAGAAACCCGACAACCGCTAAGTCCCAATCGGTTAGGAGATTCACGTCAAGTCAGCAACAGCTAAACTGCCCTGATGCCAACACGTCAAGTCAGCAACAGCTAAACTGCCCTGATGCCAACACGTCAAGTCAGCAACAGCTGAACTGCCCTGATGCCAACACGTCAAGTCAGCAACAGCTGAACTGCCCTGATGCCAACACGTCAAGTCAGCAACAGTTGAACTGCCCTGATGCCAACACGTCAAGTCAGCAACAGTTGAACTGCCCTGATGCCAACACGTCAAGTCAGCAACAGCTGAACTGCCCTGATGCCAACACGTCAAGTCAAGTCAGCAACAGCTGAACTGCCCTGATGCCAACACGTCAAGTCAGCAACAGCTGAACTGCCCTGATGCCAACACGTCAAGTCAGCAACAGTTGAACTGCCCTGATGCCAACACGTCAAGTCAGCAACAGCTGAACTGCCCTGATGCCAACACGTCAAGTCAGCAACAGCTGAACTGCCCTGATGCCAACACGTCAAGTCAGCAACAGCTGAACTGCCCTGATGCCAACACGTCAAGTCAGCAACAGTTGAACTGCCCTGATGCCAACACGTCAAGTCAGCAACAGTTGAACTGCCCTGATGCCAACACGTCAAGTCAGCAACAGCTGAACTGCCCTGATGCCAACACGTCAAGTCAGCAACAGCTGAACTGCCCTGATGCCAACACGTCAAGTCAGCAACAGCTGAACTGCTCTGATGCCAACACGTCAAGTCAGCAACAGCTAAACTGCCCTGATGTCAGCAACAGCTGAACTGCTCTGATGCCAACACGTCAAGTCAGCAACAGCTAAACTGCCCTGATGTCAGCAACAGCTGAACTGCTCTGATGCCAATACGTCAAGCAAGTCAGCAACAGCTGAACTGCTCTGATGCCAACACGTCAAGCAAGTCAGCAACAGCTGAACTGCTCTGATGCCAACACGTCAAGTCAGCAACAGCTGAACTGCTCTGATGCAACACGTCAAGTCAGCAACAACTGAACTGCTCTGATGCCAACACGTCAAGCAAGTCAGCAACAGCTGAACTGCTCTGATGACAGCCGAGTCGCCTTGAAGCGCGATGTGTCCGTTGGCCTGAGAGATGGAAGAATTCTCGTATGATAACTGGCTGGTCATCCCCCACACTCCGTGACGTCTGATCACTGGCCATCCCCTCCCTCCATGACGTCTGATCACTGGTCATCACCTCACTCCATGACGTCTGATCACTGGCTGGTCATCCCCTCACTCCATGACGTCTGATCACTGGTCATCCCCTCCCCTCCATGACGTATGATCACTGGTCATCACCTCACTCCATGACGTCTGATCACTGGTCATCACCTCACTCCATGACGTCTGATCACTGGTCATCCCCTCCCTCCATGACGTATTATCACTGGTCATCACCTCACTCCATGACGTCTGATCACTGGTCATCCCCTCCCTCCATGACGTTTGATCACTGGTCATCCCCTCCCTCCATGACGTCTGATCACTGGTCATCACCTCACTCCATGACGTCTGATCACTGGTCATCCCCTCCCTCCATGACGTATGATCACTGGTCATCCCCTCCCTCCATGACGTCTGATCACTGGTCATCCCCTCCCTCCATGACGTATGATCACTGGTCATCCCCTCCCTCCATGACGTATGATCACTGGCCATCCCCTCCCTCCATGACGTTTGATCACTGACCATCCCCTCCCTCCATGACGTCTGAGCACTGACCATCCCCTCCCTCCATGACGTCTGAGCACTGACATCCCCTCACTCCGTGACGTCTGAGCACTGACCATCCCCTCCCTCCATGACGTCTGAGCACTGACCATCCCCTCACTCCGTGACGTCTGATCACTGGCCATCCCCTCCCTCCATGACGTCTGATCACTGGTCATCCCCTCACTCCATGACGTCTGAGCACTGACCATCCCCTCACTCCGTGACATCTGATCACTGGCCATCCCCTCCCTCCATGACGTCTGATCACTGGTCATCCCCTCCCTCCATGACGTCTGATCACTGGTCATCCCCTCCCTCCATGACGTCTGAGCACTGACCATCCCCTCACTCCATGACGTTGAGCACTGGCTGGTCATCCCCTCACTCCGTGACGTTTGATCACTTGTCATCCCCACATCCCATTATGATCATTGGTCATCCCCTCTCCCTCCATTATGATCACTGGTCATCCCCTCACTCCATTAGGTATGGTCACTGGTCATCCCCTCAATTATGATCACTGGTCATCCCCTCCCTCTATTACGTATGATCACTGGTCATCCCCTCCCTCCATTACATATAATCACTGGTCATCCCCTCACTCCATTATGATCACTGGTCATCCCCTCACTCCATTATGATCATCCCCTCCCTCCATTATGATCACTGGTCATCCCCTCCCTCCATTATGATCACTGGTCATCCCCTCACTCCATTATGATCACTGGTCATCCCCTCCCTCCATTATGATCACTGGTCATCCCCTCACTCCATTATGATCACTGGTCATCCCCTCACTCCATTATGATCACTGGTCATCCCCTCCCTCCATTATGATCACTGGTCATCCCCTCCCCCCATGACGTATGGCCACTAGTCATCCCCCTCACTCCATTACGTCTGATCACTGGTCATCCTTTCATCCCATTAAGTTTGATCACTGGTCATCCTCTCATCCCATTACGTCTGATCACTGGTCATCCCCTCCCTCCATGACGTATGATCACTGGTCACCCTCTCTCCCTCCATGACGTATGATCACGTGGTCATCCCCTCCCTCCATGACGTATGATCACTGGTCATCCCCCTCCCTCCATGACGTATGATCACTGGTCATCCCCTCCCTCCATGACGTATGATCACTGGTCATCCTGTCCCTCCATGACGTATGATCACTGGTCATCCCCTCACTCCATGACGTATGATCACTGGTCATCCCCTCCCTCCATGACGTATGATCACGTGGTCATCCCCTCCCTCCATGACGTATGATCACTGGTCATCCCCTCCCTCCATGACGTATGATCACTGGTCATCCCCTCCCTCCATGACGTATGATCACTGGTCATCCTGTCCCTCCATGACGTATGATCACTGGTCATCCCCTCACTCCATGACGTATGATCACTGGTCACCTTCTCACTCCATGACGTCTGATCACTGGTCATCCCCCCTCCCTCCATGACGTCTGATCACTGGTCATCCCCTCCCTCCATGACGTCTGATCACTGGTCATCCCCTCCCTCCATGACGTCTGAGCACTGACCATCCCCCTCACTCCATGACGTTTGAGCACTGGCTGGTCATCCCCTCACTCCGTGACGTCTGATCACTGGTCATCCCCTCACTCCATGACGTCCGGGATTTGACTTTGTGCAGATGGAGGGTTGGACGAGGAAGGCGGGGGCTGGGCTGCCGTCTGCGAGGTCTGCTCAACATGTTGTTGCCTCCCCTGGCCCAGTACCGGCGTTGTTGGCATTGTGCCCTGGCACAACCAGGCAAATGATAGTAGGCATTGCCCATAGAGTGAATAGACTTTACGGTACAGGGGGAACAAATCAAAACCTCCTTGTCTCTAACTTTTACCACCTTTGATTTTACCGTGAAGTAGGCTATACACACGACGATAAGTTGAATCAGAGGCTAGGATATGTGGAGTGTCTGTTGTTTGTTTTTTTCAACTTTGGATCCCTTGTAGATTGTTTTCTCGTGATAGATTCTGATTGATATGACCTTTCACTCATTGAATTCCCTCATCAAAAGTCTATTCATGTTATTCATACCCCTCCCTCCTTCCCCCGTACGTCTTCATCAAAAGTCTGTTCATGTTATCCATACCCCCCTCCCCGTCCCTCTGCCCTCTCTCTCTCTCTCTCCCTCTCACCCCCTTCTCTCTCTCTCTCTCTCTCTCTCTCTCTCTCTCTCTCTCTCGTTGTGTGTGTGTGTGTGTGTGTGTGTTCGCACTTGCGCGCCATAGATCAGTGAATGTTCACCAGTCCACATTTTTAAAAATCCGAAAAAAATATAGTTTTTGTTCAGAACATCGTGCTCTCTTTCTCTCCCCGCCCCCTCCCCCTGTCTTTTCTGTCCCTCTGTGTATATATGTGTACGTGTGTGTGCACGTATGCGTGAGAGAGAGAGAGAGAGAGAGAGAGAGAGAGAGAGAGAGAGAGAGAGATCATGAAGTACTGTCACACACAGACTGAGACGGGCACAGACAGGCCTCGGAGACCAATGGGGGGGGGGGGGGGGGGGGGGGGGGGGGGGGGGGGGGGGGAGGGAGAGAAGGAAAGAACAGAAGGAAAGACAAACAGACATCTAGGGCCGCGGGCGGCGGGGACTGTGAAGCCGATAAAAGACTTTGCTGATTGTTGGGGACATAATACGGGACTGGCGATACTATCTCCCC
>JADBJO010003582.1:75000-80000 GCA_016801955.1 Conus betulinus | reverse complement strand
GAATTTATATTCCCCAATAATCATTTCTGCTCACACTGTTAAAGGGGTTGCAGCAGTCATCAAATACAGGTCATTCTTTATCCTCTCTCTCTCTCTCTCTCTCTCTCTCTCTCTCTCTCTCTCTCTCTCTCTCTGTCTGTCTGTTATTCACAATATATCTGAGAAAAATATAAACACAATTACGCAGGTGTGTATGCCCGCACAAGCGAAACACTAGTACACACACACACACACACACACACACACACACACACACACACACGGGCGCGCGCGCGAGCGCGCACGCACGCACACACACACACACACACACACACACATACACACACACACACACACACACACACATAACATACACACACACACACACACACACACACACACACACACACACACACACACACAAGCAAGCACATCAGAGAGAGAGAGAGAGAGAGAGAGAGAGAGAGAGAGAGAGATTATTGCCGAGGGATAGGTAAAAGAGAGCGAGTACATGTGTTCAACAGTGGTATCATTATCCATTTACGGTTGTTTTAACTCTTTGTTGTCCGCGTGTAAAAGAGCAACCTCACATCAAAGTCTCACCTAAGGTGTATTGGGCATGTAAGCGATCCATTATGCACACTGTAGCTGTTCAATATTCATGACGCTATTCAAAACGGAGGATTAAAATCCTGGCCTGCTGGTGATCGGTGTAGGAATCTGCCGCCCGTCTTTTTCCGAAGCCAATCGATCGTGTAGTTCTGGTGTTGATCTAGTTGTGTGTGTGTGTGTGTGTGTGTGTGTGTGTGTGTGTGTGTGTGTGTGTGTGTGTGTGTGTGTGCGTGCGCGTGCGTGCGTGTATGTATGTATGTGTGTGTGTGTGTGTGTGTGTGTGTGTGTGTGTGTGTGTGTGTGTGTGTGTGTGTTGGTGAGTGAGTGAGTGTATGTGTGTGCTTGTTTGTATGTGTGTGTGTGTGAGCGCGCGTGCGCATGCGTGCGTGTGTGGATGTGTGCGCGGCCGCGCGCGCGCGCGCGCGCGCGCGCGCGCGCGTGTGTGTGTGTGTGTGTGTGTTCTGTTGTTTGTTTTCAGTATATTTTTATCCCTGCTGCTGTTTTATTCTTTCAACTTCAGTAGGTGATATCCCAAGTTTTGTTTGTTGTTCTTTCTGTTGTCATGTTGTTCTTGATGTTGTCATGTTCTTGCTGTTGTCGTGTTGTTCATGTTGTTTTCATCCCGCACGTATTTCACCAAAGCTACTATTTGTGCCATGGTGCCTCCTTTCGTAAGTTAATTGCTGTGTTCCTAAAACACTTTCTTTTCCTTCCTTCCTTCCTTCCTTCCTCTTTGTCATTCTTTCTTTCTTTCTTTCGATCCTTCCCTCCTTTTCTTCTTCTGTCTTTCATCCTCTTTTTTTTACCATACTTTCCTCCGTCTGTCTGTCTGTATTTTTTTTTACCGTCGATTTAGAGATGTTAGGCATATTTGGAATTGTTTGAATTGCTTCGCAAAGAATGTGTGTGTGTGTGTGTGTGTGTGTGTGTGTGTGTGTGTGCGCGCGCGCGCGCGCGCGCGCACACGCGCGCGCTAGCGTGTGTATGTGTGTGTGTGTGTGTGTGTGTGTGTGTGTGTGTGTGTGTGTGCTTACGTGCGTGCGCACGCGCGCGTGCACTTATGTGCGCGTATGTTTGCACGCGCGCGCGTGTGTGTATGTGTTTTGATGTCACATCGTACTCGCACATGCCATACTGGGACTTAACGAGCTCCTTCACCTGTGAAACAAGCGGTACATGGTGATTTGCAGGCAAGGAGGAATGTACAGATGGTAGGTCGGGGCCCATGTTACCGCTCATTGTCCGACACTTTCCTTGCCGTTAGGGTACACGGCAAAACAGCGGGTACAGCTATGTCACCCGCCGACACTTTCCTTGCCGTTAGGGTACACGGCAAAACAGCGGGTACAGCTATGTCACCCGCCTACACTGAAAGTCGTCAGCCCACGTGTGACCCGCCCCTTTAACTGCACCTCTATGATCCCTCTGTCTGTCTGTGTCGACCAGTTCACCCCTCTCTCCCCATACGTTCTACCCCCCCCCCCCCCACACACACCTCTCTCTCTCTCTCTCTTGTCTGTGTGTCTGTCACTCTTTTCTCAGTCTGGTTATGTAGTCAGCCAGTCCCCCCCCCCCCCCCTCTGTCTCTCTTGCTCCTCTCTCTCTCTCTCTCTCTCTCTCTCTCTGTCTCTGTCAGTCAGTTTGTGTGTCTGTCTGTCTCTCTCTCTTTTCTCTCTCCTCTCCTCCCTCCCTCCCGCGCTCTCCAATGTCAAGGCATGCTGGAATTGTCTGGCTCTCTCTGTCTCTCTTTTGTTGTCTGTCTGTGTCTGTCTGTCTGTCTGTCTGTCTCTCTCTCTCTCTCTCTCTCGCTCTCTCTCTCTCTCTATGATCAATGCACGGCAGAATTGTTTGTTTTGTTTTGAGGAGTGGCTTTCGGAATCAGTGATTGCCGATGACGTGGGTTAAGGGATTTTCCACATGCGACATTCGGTGCTCTGCGTAGATCACACAGGTTCCAGAGTCACTGTAGCTATATCAAGTCAGTCTTGAGACCACGTGGGCTTTCACTACACCAGCACTGCTTAGCACAACAGGACAGCAAGTGCGATGGGTATGCAGCTGGATGGCTACGTAAACGAATAACAGAAAAGAGCAGGTTAAAAAATAGTCTCAAGGAGAAGACTTGGTAGACGCCTGCCGGACCTGCGCACAAACCCAACGCTCTGATCAGACCTGGGATACCAGGCGAACATTTGCTGAGTTTTTACCACCTCTCTCTCTCTCTCTCTCTCTCTCTCTGCGCGCGCACGCGAGTGTGCGCGTGAACGGGTATATGCGTGCGAATGTGTATATGCTATGTATATTTGAGTGTTCACGGGTATGTACATATGTGCGTATGCGTGTTTACATTATTATGATTATGTGTGTGTGGAAATGGCTGTTCAGAGGGCGGGTACAGTGTCATAACTGTGAAAGCGAAATGATCAGACAAACTGAAATAAACACATTCTCGAAGTGAGATCAGCTCAGCAATGATTAATGCACCAGCACACAAGGCGTAGGGTGAGCAGTAGAAGCTGTCGAAGCAGCAGCAAGAGTAGAGACAGCATGGCAGCAGTAGAAGCTGTCGAAGCAGCAGCAAGAGTAGAGATACACTGCAGCAGTAGAAGCTGTCGAAGCAGCAGCAAGAGTAGAGATACACTGCAGCAGTAGAAGCTGCCGAAGGAGCAGCAAGAGTAGAGACAGCATGGCAGCAGTAGCAGTAGAAGCTGTCGAAGCAGCAGCAAGAGTAGAGATACACTGCAGCAGTAGAAGCTGTCGAAGCAGCAGCAAGAGTAGAGACACACTGCAGCAATAGAAGTTGTCGAAGCAGCAGCAAGAGTAGAGACAGCATATAGCAGCAGTAGAAGCTGTCGAAGCAGCAGCAAGAGTAGAGACAGCATAGCAGCAGCAGGAGCAGTAGAAGCTGTCAAAGCAGCATCATCGGCAGTAGCAGTAACAGTATCGCAGCAGTCGCAGCAGCAGGGGGAACGTAGAGAGATGGAGTGAAGGTAGACATTGGCGTCTTTTTTAGCGTATTGGGACTTGCATGATGCGAGACATAACCATTTTACAGCAGACTCCATAAAAAACTTGCTCAGAGATGCCCCACCTGATGTGATCCTTGAATTTCTGGAAGAGATTAACATCTGTTTTAAAATTTCACGAAAGAAAGATTTTTAACGAAGATTCCGGTGCGATTTTGGAAGGTGAATTTTGAAAGGGTTGGGTGAATGTTTTTTGTTTTTTCTTTTTTTCGTTAAATGACCTGTGAGTTGACTTCAACGCGGTGACAGCCCTGATATCGGCTCGTTGCCGTCGGCTGGGCGATAAGCCACATTGGGTGACCTAGACATGGCGTGCTGTGTTGCAGACGTCCCCCTCCATGCCCATGGTGTGTGAGGATGGCCGCCCCTACCTGACAGACCCCGTGACGGGCAGGCGACTGTGCGCCTGCCACTTGGCCCCCGAGGGGGCGCACACCCACCTGCACGCGCCCGGGGCCCTGACGGGGAGCCTCAAGTCTCTGGCCGCTCCTCTGCCCGGCTCCGCTCCTGTAGGGGCCCCGACCATGGAGACAGGGGCCGCCTTCTACACTCCGCTGGTGAGCTGCCGGAGTTGTCGTTCTTGTTGTTTTGTTACTGTGGTGCTATTGCTGTTTATTTACTGCTATCGTTGTCGTTGTTTGTCACTGTCATTGTTGTCGTTGTTCTTGGTTTATTTACTGTGATTGTTGTCGTTGTTTGTGTTGTCGTTGTTGTTTATTTACTGTGATTTTTGTTTGTTACTGGGATTGTAGTCATTGTTGTGTTTGTTACTGTAATTGTTGTCGTTGTTGTTTATTTACTGTGATTGCTGTTGTTTGTTACTTTGGTTGTTGTCGTGGTGGTTGTTTATATCTGTGACTGTTGTTGTCGTTGTTGTTTATTACTGTGAGGTTGAAGTTCAGTTGTTGCCTTTCCTATCACCCTCAGTACGAGTCTCTCTCTCTCTCTCTCTCTCTCTCTCTCTCTCTCTCTGTTTGTCTGTCTCTCTCTGTCTGTCTATCTGTCTCTCTTTCTCTGTCTGTCTCTGTCTCTCTGTTCTGTCTCTGTCTCTCTCTCTCTCTCTCTCCTCCCCCCCCCCCCCCCCCCCTCCCTCCCGTGTGTGTGTGTGTGTGAGTGCGTTCCGTCAAATACTAAGAATTGTTTACCGAAATCAAATACTAAGAATTGTTTACCGAAATCAACTAACATTGTCTGTTCCCTCAGCATTTGATAGCATTGTCGGTTCTTGACACCGCTGAGCTGACCTCGCTCCTTGAGGGAAGGGAGTTACTGTACGAGAGGGGGTACAAAAGGAAACGTTATCCCCTCAGACTGACTGGTTGTGTGCTTCAATGCAGTTTGTTTGAGTGTGTTTAGACAAGCCCTGCTGTCATTTCCCTTCAA
>JADBJO010003582.1:67500-72500 GCA_016801955.1 Conus betulinus | reverse complement strand
TTCATCACACTCCTGGCCATTGCTACTGATGAGTAGGGCCAATCACCACACTCCTGGCCATTGCTACTGATGAATAGGCCATTCATCACACTCCTGGCCATTGCTACTGATGAGTAGGGCCAATCACCACACTCCTGGCCATTGCTACTGATGAATAGGCCATTCATCACACTCCTGGCCATTGCTACTGATGAATAGGACCGTTTATCACGCTCCTTTCTCGCCATTGCTAAATGTAACGATCCGGACACAGCTACAGCGGCAAGCGGTGTACTAGATAGAACGATCCGGACACAGCTACAGCGGCAAGCGGTGTACTAGATATACTAGATATAACGATCCGGACACAGCTACAGCGGCAAGCGGTGTACTAGATAGAACGATCCGGACACAGCTACAGCGGCAAGCGGTGTACTAGATAGAACGATCCGGACACAGCTACACAGCGGCAGGCGGTGTACTAGATAGAACGATCCGGACACAGCTACAGCGGCAAGCGGTGTACTAGATAGAACGATCCGGACACAGCTACAGTGGCAAGCGGTGTACTAGATATAACGATCCGGACACAGCTACAACGGCAAGCGGTGTACTAGATAGAACGATCCGGACACAGCTACAGCGGCAGGCGGTGTACTAGATAGAACGATCCGGACACAGCTACAACGGCAGGCGGTGTACTAGGTATAACGATCCGGACACAGCTACAGCGGCAAGCGGTGTACAAGCTTTTTTTCTGATGAATTGGAAGATGAGTGTGAATGAGGGAAAGGAAAGGAAACTCTGGTGGGGGGGGGGGGGGGGGGGGGGGGATAACACTAGCGACAACGTATTATTGTCGTGTCACAATTGGTAGATATCTCCTTTGTTTTGTGGGTCCTGTAACCTTCGATTTTTTTTCCCACCTTTTGTCTTCTTTTCTTCCCCTTTTTTCCCCTTTTTTTTTCTTTCTGTCCAGCTTTTCTTTTTTTTCCGGGGGGGGGGGGGGGGGGGGGGGGGGGGGGGGGCTCCATCCCCTATTATTCCCACCTTTTTGTCTTTCTTTTCTCCCATTGTTCAGAACACGCTCGTTCACCATGCGCACTTTGTATGTTTCATTCTCGATGAACATTCGTGCTGACTTTGATATTTTCACGTATGACACGGAGCGTCAGGGTTTATTGACTGTACTAATGTGTGATGTGCTGACACAGTTATACTAGTGCATTTACTGCTCGTAACAAAGTGGAAGAAAACGACGAAAGAAGTCTTCACGGGAATTATGATATTGTTTCAAATAAGGCATCCAAAATATTCGAAGCATGGAAATGAAATAGGTTTCTGAGAAGAAGAAGAAGATGTAGAAGATGAAATAGGAAGAAGAATAAGTAGTAGTAGTAGTAGTAGTTGTAGTAGCTGTAGTAGTAGTAGTAGTAGTAGCTGTAGTAGTAGTAGTAGCTGGGAAAAGGCAGTGTATGCACGTTTGAGTGCATGCAACTTCGAGTGTAATAGAGAGTGTGTGTGTGTGTGTGTGTGTGTGTGTGTGTGTGTGTGTGTGTGTGTGTGTGTGTGTGCGCGCGCGCGCGCGCGCTCACGCGAGTATGTATATATAGTATGCATGCGTGCGGGCGAAATTGAAACGTCTGGTGGGGTGGGCTGGGTTGGGTTGGGTTGGGTTAAATGAGTAACTAAGTACATGCAAGTCCAATCAGTGCTGACCACCGGCACAGATCATCTTACTAAAAAAACAGTCAAATGATTATCAAAATAGCAGATAAAGACCATCACACTAATTAACGATTCGTGAAGTTTAATTCATGAATAGGTTTGTAGGTAGAAAAGTTATGGTTATCACAATGTATATGGCAGGTGACATTCATAGAAAGTTATGAACATCACAGTTCATATGACAGGTGACATTCATAGAAAGTTATGGATATCACAGTGTATATGACAGGTGTCATTCATAGAAAGTTATGGATATCACAATTATGAAATAGGCGACATTCATAGAAAGTTATGGATATCACAGTGTATATGACAGGTGACATTCATAGAAAGTTATGGATATCACAGTGTATATGACAGGTGTCACAGTCTATATGGCAAATGACATTCATAGAAAGTTATGGATATCACAGTGTATATGTCAGGTGTCACAGTGTATATGACAAGTGACATTCATAGAAAGTTATGGATATTACAGTGTATATGACAGGTGTCACTGTGTATATGACAAGTGACATTCATAGAAAGTTATGGATATCACAGTGTATATGTCAGGTGTCACTCTGTATATGACAAGTGACATTCATAGAAAGTTATGGATATCACAGTGTATATGACAGGTGTCACTCTGTATATGACAAGTGACATTCATAGAAAGTTATGGATATCACAGTGTACATGATATGTGTCACAGTGTACATGACAGGTATCACAAAGTATACAGTGTATATGACAGGTGACGTTCAATTCAGATCATGTCGCGCACAGCCCAGCAGAACGCGGGGGGTGGGGGGGGGGGGGGGGGGGGGGGGGGGGGGGGGAGGGGGGGGGGGGGGGGGGGGGATGGGGGCCCCAGGGGCAGGAAGGGGAATGGGGGCCCAGAGGCAAGGAATCGGGTGGAGAGGGAGGCATATCAGGACTCGACAAGTGAAGTAAGATTCCAATAAGAAGCCATTTTGAGAAAGTTTACAGAATTGTATGAATCGGGCAGCCTGACACTCAGACGAATATTTGAAGACAAGAGAGAGAGAAGACGATCACAGAAAGCTTGAAGCACCCCGGTTACTAGCGCAGCTTCTGTCCTGGCCATGTTCTCACAGACAGCTGGAAGCACCCTGATTACCAGCACAGCTTTTGTCCCGGCCACCTTCTCACAGACAGCTGGAAGCACCCTGATTACCAGCACAGCTTCTGTCCTGGCCACATTCTGACAGACAGCTGGAAGCACCCTGATTACCAGCACAGCTTCTGTCCGGCCCACCTTCTCACAGACAGCTGGAAGCACCCTGATTACCAGCACAGCTTCTGTCCTGGCCACCTTCTCACAGACAGCTGGAAGCACCCTGATTACCAGCACAGCTTCTGTCCCGGCCATGTTCTCACAGACAGCTGGAAGCACCCTGATTACCAGCACAGCTTCTGTCCCGGCCATGTTCTCACAGACAGCTGGAAGCACCCTGACTGCTAGCACAGCTTCTGTCCTGGCCACATTCTGACAGACAGCTGGAACACCCTGATTACCAGCACAGCTTCTGTCCTGGCCACATTCTGACAGACAGCTGGAAGCACCCTGATTACCCAGCACAGCTTCTGTCCTGGCCACATTCTCAGGATTGACTTTGTAGGCGAGAAGTTCACAAAAGGATTTTTTTTCGTTTGCCGCCATTATTGCCCCCCCCCCCCCCCCCCCCCCCCCCCCCCCCCCCCCCCCCACCCCCCCCCCCCCCCCCCCCCCCCCCATGTCCCATGAATAATAACGTTTCTCGACAGATGAACAGAATTATGTCACTTCTCACTCTCTCTACGGATAACTCCATTTTCACAAGTCAGTAATGCCAGATTCTTTGAGATCCGGATTTTATATACAGTCTACTGCGATGCTGATCTTGCTCTTTAAAGTGGTTAACTTGCTCTCTGTTTCTTGTCTCTCTGTCGCTCTCGCTCCTTCGCTCCCTCCCTCTTCCCCCCTTTCTCTGTCTGTCTGTCTCTCTGTCTCGTTCTCTGTATATGATAGATGGTAATGCGTTGATAAGGAAATAAGATACAGTCTTGTGGTACCAGTCAACGAACAGTGCCGTAGAATACCATCGATGTTAGACAACCAGTCGGTTCCATCTCATTGCCATACTTGGTACGCTACAACCCCAAGGCATCAACATCCAACAGTAGCACAAATACATATACCCACCACTTCAACACCAGTCGGCAATATCCTCCCACCACCACACACATACATACACATACACGCACATGCCACCACCATACTCCCCACTACCCACTTTATACGAAGTTGCAGCCATGCTCCATTTATTTCATGTCGTTCTTATCATCATCAATTTCTTTTAATTGTATCTTTTTAAAATTTAGAATTTATTTATTTCATTTTATTTATTTCATTTAATTCAATTTTATTATTTTTATGTATTCATTATTTTTTATTTTGTTTATTATATATTATTATTATTTTTAATTTCTTTATTCATTTATCATTTTTTTCCTACATCTGATTTTATTAGCATTACCCACACCCCCACATATAACTACCCACACATAACTACTATCATACTCATCACCACCCATTAAAGTCGTTTACTTATTTTTCTATTCATTTGTTGATTTTTAAAAAATTATTATTCAATCCTTTTTTTATTATTTTTCTATTAATTTGTTGATTTTTAAAAAATTATTTTTTCGATCCTTTTTTATTGGCCCCGCTAAGCACCCACTATCAATTCACCATAATCGCTACCGTCACTAATACATCACACTATTCAACAGAACAAACTTCAAACCCTATTGTTTCCACCCCCCCCCCCCCCCCCCCCCCCCCCCCCCCGTCCCCCCCCCCCCCCCCCCCCCCCCCCCCTCACTATTTCCTCTCCCATGATCCCCTCCTGGGTGGCCTCGTTTCCGTCCGGCGGCCATTTTGGTCGTGCGGCGAACATGAGAAGCTAAGTTGTTTCTCGTTCTTCGTTTTCGCTGTCCTAAATGTTGTTTGTTTTCGCCTGAAGAAGACTCAAGAGGTCGTAATGCATTGTATCTTGTCCTGTACTTTGTCTATGTCCTTGGCGGTAACTAACCCCATCTCTTTCTAAATTTTGCTTCATTTTCCGCCCTCAGTCACTCCGTTTTGAAACTTAACCAGTCAGACGTTAAAAATTGTATGCATCTTTTTTTCTTTGGCATTTCGCACTGAAATGAGAAAAACTGGCATTAAAATTTTAATCTTAGACTACTTATCTTAAAAAAAATCTCAACCGGCCAATATGTAGTATGGAATTTAGTGTGAAAGC
>JADBJO010003582.1:47500-62500 GCA_016801955.1 Conus betulinus | reverse complement strand
TCCCTATGCATGTCTGTCTGTCTCTGTACTTGGGTGTTTGCTTCTTTGTTTGCTTTCTTTTTCCTTTATATGAACTCTTCGTTTGATTTCATTTCGGTTCTTGTCTCTTATTTGTTTCCTTTCCTTTCCTCCTTCACTTCTGTCATTTTTCAATTTCTTTTCCTTCCTGTTCATTCCCTTCTTGTCTGTTCTGTCTGTTCTGCCTGTTCTGTCTGTTCTGTCTGTTCTGTCTGTTCTGTTCCTTCTCTTCCAGGTCTTTGGTCGCTGTCCTTCATTTCCTTTCCTGTCACTTTTCTGTCTCCGCCCTCCCTAACTCTGTTCTCCCGCATCGTGTAGTTCTTTTCTGTCTTTCCTGTCTCCGCTCTCCCTAACTCTGTTCTCCCGCATCGTGTAGTTTTCTTTTCTGTCTTTCCTGTCTCCGCCCTCCCTAACTCTGTTCTCCCGCATCGTGTAGTTCTTTTCTGTCTTTCTGTCTCCGCTCTCCCTAACTCTGTTCTCCCGCATCGTGTAGTTCTTTTCTGTCTTTCCTGTCTCCGCTCTCCCTAACTCTGTTCTCCCGCATCGTGTAGTTCTTTTCTGTCTTTCTGTCTTTCCTGTCTCCGCCCTCCCTAACTCTGTTCTCCCGCATCGTGTAGTTCTTTTCTGTCTTTCTGTCTCCGCTCTCTCCCTAACTCTGTTCTCCCGCATCGTGTAGTTCTTTTCTGTCTTTCCTGTCTCCGCCCTCCCTAACTCTGTTCTCCCGCATCGTGTAGTTCTTTTCTGTCTTTTCCTGTCTCCGCCCTCCCTAACTCTGTTCTCCCGCATCGTGTAGTTCTTTTCTGTCTTTCTGTCTTTCCTGTCTCCGCTCTCCCTAACTCTGTTCTCCCGCATCGTGTAGTTCTTTTCTGTCTTTCTGTCTTTCCTGTCTCTCGCTCTCCCTAACTCTGTTCTCCCGCATCGTGTAGTTCTTTTCTGTCTTTCTGTCTTTCCTGTCTCCGCTCTCCCTAACTCTGTTCTCCCGCATCGTGTAGTTCTTTTCTGTCTTTCTGTCTTTCCTGTCTCCGCTCTCCCTAACTCTGTTCTCCCGCATCGTGTAGTTCTTTTCTGTCTTTCTGTCTTTCCTGTCTCCGCTCTCCCTAAACTCTGTTCTCCCGCATCGTGTAGTTCTTTTCTGTCTTTCTGTCTTTCCTGTCTCCGCTCTCCCTAACTCTGTTCTCCCGCATCGTGTAGTTCTTTTCTGTCTTTCTGTCTTTCCTGTCTCCGCCCTCCCTAACTCTGTTCTCCCGCATCGTGTAGTTCTTTTCTGTCTTTCTGTCTTTCCTGTCTCCGCTCTCCCTAACTCTGTTCTCCCGCATCGTGTAGTTCTTTTCTGTCTTTCTGTCTTTCCTGTCTCCGCTCTCCCTAACTCTGTTCTCCCGCATCGTGTAGTTCTTTTCTGTCTTTCCTGTCTCCGCTCTCCCTAACTCTGTTCTCCCGCATCGTGTAGTTCTTTTCTGTCTTTCTTTCTTTCCTGTCTCCGTCCCGCCCTCCCTAACTCTGTCTCTCTCCCGCATCGTGTAGTTCTTTTCTGTCTTTCTTTCTGTCTTTCCTGTCTCCGCTCTCCCTAACTCTGTTCTCCCGCATCGTGTAGTTCTTTTCTGTCTTTTCTGTCTTTCCTGTCTCCGCTCTCCCTAACTCTGTTCTCCCGCATCGTGTAGTTCTTTTCTGTCTTTCTGTGTCCGCTCTCCCTAACTCTGTTTACCCGCATCGTGTAGTTCTTTTCTGTCTTTCTGTCTTTCCTGTCTCCGCTCTCCCTAACTCTGTTCTCCCGCATCGTGTAGTTCTTTTCTGTCTTTCTGTCTTTCCTGTCTCCGCCCTTCCTAACTCTGTTCTCCCGCATCGTGTAGTTCTTTTCTTTTTTGTCTTTCTGTGTCCGCTCTCCCCTAACTCTGTTTACCCCCGCATCGTGTAGTTCTTTTTCTGTGCTTCTGTGTCCGCTCTCCCTAACTCTGTTTACCCGCATCGTGTAGTTCTTTTTCTGTCTTTCTGTGTCCGCTCTCCCTAACTCTGTTTACCCGCATCGTGTAGTTCTTTTCTGTCTTTCTGTGTCCGCTCTCCCTAACTCTGTTTACCCGCATCGTGTAGTTCTTTCTGTCTTTCTGTGTCCACTCTCTCCCTAACTCTGTTTACCCGCATCGTGTAGTTCTTTTCTGTCTTTCTGTGTCCGCTCTCTCCCTAACTCTGTTTACCCGCATCGTGTAGTTCTTTTCTGTCTTTCTGTGTCCGCTCTCCCTAACTCTGTTTACCCGCATCGTGTAGTTCTTTTCTGTCCTTCTTTCCTTTTTTTTTTTTTGGTTCCCCTCACGTTTTCTTCCTTTCCGAAATTTGTGTCTGTATATGTTACCTGTCTTCATGTTCTTCTCTTTCCCTTTTCTTCCCTTTTCTTTCTTCTTTCCTGATGGAATGCTATTTCATTTTGAACTCGTTTTTTTTTTTCCTATGTTTTGTTGTATATTGATTTCACTTTCTTCTCGTTCACTCTCTTCTTTTTTATTTATTTTATCTTTTTTTTGGTGATATAATGCTATTTTATCTTGAGTTCGTTTTGTTTGTTTCGTTATTGCTTATTTTTCACTCTTAAATGATCTTTCGTTCTTGTTCCTATTTTCGTTCTTGCTGTTTTTTTTTTCTGCTCTTTTTATTTATTTATTTTTTTTATTATTATTATTCTGTTACATTGGATGAGATTACATCAGTCTAACCCTGCTCTTCTTTCTTTTCATTGTTTTTGTTATTCTGTTACATTGAATGAAATTACATTAGTCTACCCCCCCCCCCACCACCCACACACCCACTTTTTTTTCTACCTGGCATCCCTCTTTCATGCTCCCCCCTCACCCCCTTCTTACTCCGCTCATTCCTGCGCCAATCGTGTTTCCCCATCAAGTGCATAGCTGTATCTTGTGGCATGTAAGCCGTTGAAGTGGTTTTGTTTGGGTGTTGTTTGTTGTTGTTTTCCCTTTCCGATGACGACAATAATAACGGTGCTGGTGATGACGACGTGCAGGGGAACGCTGCGATTCAGACGAGGACATCAACGTGGACGTCTCAGACGTGTCCGACAGCGAAGACGTCGTCACCACCACCACCACCACACCACCACCACCGTCGCCAACCCGTCCCTGGCCTCCCCCACCCACCCCGCCCCCCACCCCCACCGCCAAACACAGCCCGCCCACCTCCTCACTCTCCTCTTCCTCTCACCTCCTCCTGCTCCTCCTCCTCCGGCCTCTCCCCCTTCCCGCCCACCCCGCCCTTCCACCCTTCCTTCCTCCCCAGACCAGGGCCTGTGCCGGACCTGGCTCTGTGCAGGGTGGGGGTGGGGGTGGGGGCGGTGCCCCAGTCCCCCCTCACTGCCCGCTCAGCTCGTGGTTCCCGCCGCCCTCAAGTCGCCTAGCGCCCTATCCAACGGCCTGACGGCCTCCCACGCCCCGCCCCCTGCCCCCCAGCTCTCTCCTGGACACCGTCGCCTTGAAGACGTCCTCCGTCTCCCCGCTGCCGTCCAGGTCAAGCTCTTCAGGGAAGACTGGCTGTTCTCCTGCCGTGCTGTCCAAGCCCAAGATCTGGTCCATCTCGGAGATCATCCACTCGGACAAGTCCTCGCCGCCGCCACCGTCTTCGGGGACGTGCTCGGGCCGGCTGGATGACGCCCTCAGGGGCGGTTCTTCGGTCAAGGTGCTCAGCCCTCGAGAGACGTGCCTTCAACGGCGATGGGCCCTCACAGGCCGGAGCTCTTCTCCCCCGCCCACAGACCGGACTTTCCGTCACACAGACTGACCTCCCCTTTCAGGACGCTAGAGACACCGGAAGTCAGGCTGGCCTCCCGTCAGGCCTCCGCTTTTTCTCATTCCGGGGCCTCACTCCGCCTGGGGCGTGTCTCCTGTCGGGGCGCTGCGATTGGCCAGCGCCTGTCACGTGATGAACGCTGGCGGCGGGAAGGAGGGCGGACGGGAGGGGAGTCCCGTGGAGAGCGGGGGGAGTCCAGGGAGTGAGGGGAGTGCCGAGAAGGGGAGTCCTCAGACTGAAGCCCTGGACCTGCACACCAAGAAGGAAGACCTCGGTCAGTCTCTGTGTGTGTGTGTGTATGTGTGTGTGTGTGTGTGTGTATGTGTGTGTGTGTGTGCGCGCGCGCGCGCGTGTGTTGTGTATGTGTGTGTGTGTGTGTGCGCGTGCGTTGAGAGAGAGAGAGAGAGAGAGAGAGAGAGAGAGAGAGAGAGAGAGAGAGAGCTGCTGCTCTAATGACGACTGACTTGTGCAGTTCGTTGTCTCCATTTGCTCATTAGCATTCTTCATGCTGCCTTTTTTGCCCTCCGAGTCTTCCCTCCTTTTTTGCTTTCTTCTTTTTCTTCTTTCTGCCCCCTCCTCCTCTATTCCCTTTCCTTTTTCTTTTTTTTTTTTGAATTTCTGTTTCCTTTTGTGACCTGTACTTTCTTTTGCTTGCTTTATTTTTATTTTTTATTTTTTTTTTTTACATTTTCCGGTTTTGGTTCATTTGTTCCGTGGTCGCAGTCGTTCCCTTTTTTCCCCTTTCTTCATGTTTTTGTTCGCCAACGTTTTCTCTTTTTTTTTTTTTTCTACGTGTTTGTCATTGCCGTTTTTTTTTTTTTTTTTTTTTTTCCACGTACACATTTCTCTTTGCCTATTTTGTTTTGTTTTGGGTACATTCGTTTCCGATTTGCTGTTTGTTTCTTTTGTTTTGTGTGTTTGGCTATCTCGTTTTCCTGCCTCTTCGTTGCCTCCTCCCTTAGACTGCACACTGAGAGTCGTGTTGGCCATGTGCTTTAGTTTTTCTTCCCCTTGTTTGCCCCTAATTCCCCCCCCCCCCCTCCCCTCCCAATTGTCATTCTTTCCTTTGTTTCTTTCGTTGTTTTTTTTCCAGTCTCCTTGTTCTATCTGTACACGTCTCCCTCCCTCTCCCTCTCCACCTTCCATTAGTTGATCCTGTCCTCCTAGTTCTTCGTTCATTTGTTCCCGCTGCCCGCTGCCTGGGACTTCAGGCAACACGTACACAAGTCAGCTTACTGGTCATGGCAACTTGCCGAGGAATATGTGTGGATACAAATACCATAATGATCTTAATAATAATAATAATAGTAATGGTAATAATGATAATAATAATAATGATGATAATAAATAATAATAATAGTAATAATGATAATATAATAATGATAATAATAACAGTATTGATGATAATAGTAATGATAGTAATAATATAATAATGATAATGGAGTTGGACTATGCAAAGGAAGAACAAACCCAAAAAGTTGCAAGAAGGAAAAAAAATTGTTGACAATTTTGTTTCTCGCACATTTGAAATATCCCCCCCCCCCCCCCCCCCCCCTCAAAAAAAAAAAAAAAAAAAAGCCAAGTCTTTACGGCGGCAGATATGATGTATAACGCCTTTATTCGTCACCTAGAAAATATCTTTACGGCAGCAAGTATGAAGTATAACGCCATTGTTGTCAACACAGCGGCAAGTATGAATTATAACACCTCTGTTCATCACCTAGAAAATGTCTTCACGGCGGCATGTATGAAGTATAAAACCTGTATTTATCACGGCGGCAAGTGTGAAGTATAACGCCTTTATTCATCAACAAGAAAAGAAAAAATGTCTTCACGGTGGCAAGAATAAAGTATAACGCCTGTATTTATCACCTAGAAAATGTTTTCACG
The DNA here is from genome assembly GCA_016801955.1 of Conus betulinus. NCBI lineage: Eukaryota > Metazoa > Mollusca > Gastropoda > Neogastropoda > Conidae > Conus > Conus betulinus. Next base: position 56,806 of record JADBJO010003582.1, on the reverse strand, counting down.
GTGACAAGTATGAAGTATAACGCCTCTATTCATCACCTAGAAAATGTCTTCACGGTGGCAAGTATGAAGTATAAACGCCTCTATTCATCACCTAGAAAATGTCTTCACGGCGGCAGTTATGAAGAACATTGCCTTTATTCATCACCAAGAAAATGTCTTCACGGCGGCAAGTATGAAGTATAACGCCTTTCTTCATCACCCTGAAAATGTCTTCATGGCGGCAAGTAGGAAGTATAACGCCTTTCTTCATCACCCTGAAAATGTCTTCATGGCGGCAAGTATGAAGTATAACGCCTTTCTTCATCACCAAATTCACTGTACAGCTGAAGATTACACTCGCCGCCATTCCCTTCTGTCGTGACCCAAGACAGAAATGAAAACCAAAGAAAGCTTCTATCGTGACCCAAGACAAATGAAAACCAAAGAAAGCTTCTATCGTGACCCAAGACAAATGAATACCGAAGAGAAAGTTTCTATCGTGACCCAAGACAGAAATGAAAACCAAAGTAAGCTTGTATCATGACCCAAGACAGAAGTGAAAACAAAAACAGCTTCTATCATGACCCAAGACAGAAATGAAAACCAAAGAAAGCTTCTATCGTGACCCAAGACAGAAATGAAAACCAAAGAAAGCTTCTATCGTGATCCAAGACAGAAATGAAAACCAAAGAAAGCTTCTATCATGACCCAAGACAGAAATGAAAACAAAAACAGCTTCTATCATGACTCAAGACAGAAATGAAAAACCAAAGTAAGCTTCTATCGTGACCAAGACAGAAATGAAAACCAAAGAAAGCTTCTATCGTGACCCAAGACAGAAATGAAAACCAAAGAAAGCTTCTATCATGACCCAAGACAGAAATGAAAACAAAAACACAAAAAAAAAAGCGTCGATGTCATTCCCAGGGGCAGGATTTTTCCTCGGATCCGCGGATTTCCGCGGCAGATCCTTGTTCATTCCGCGTAACAGCGTGTCAGCTCCAAGGGACCGATCTGTGATTCGTCTTCAAAAACATCGGGTGTCATTAATCTACAAACTATTCGAAATTCTTAACCGGCTTGGATGGCAGTTAACTTGGTAACTTTCTCCTTCCGGCGACACGTCGAAGAGTCGCCGTTTTTCACGCGAGAAAATGTTTCTGCGACAGTACTTTGAAGAACAAGTGGAAGTGGGACTGGTTGGAGAGCAAGGTGGATGATGATGAAGTGAGAGAGGCCAGTTCATAGCCAAACTTAATGCCTGTGGCCTTGCAGTCTCTGCCGAGTGCACACTTGGGAGCTGGACATCTTGCTCTTTATTATTTGTGTGCCGTTAGGTTGAAAAGGAACTCCTCTCATCTACACTTGGTCCAAGTTGTGAAAGACTGTAAGTATAGTTGATTTTTATAGCTTTTTGTGTAAAAAAAAAGTTGGCTTTTTTTCCACTAAAATTTGTTAATTTCACTCTCAAAATGCACCAGATTGCTCAGGACTGAATGTAGCAACCCAACATTTTCCGGGGGGGGGGGGGGGGGGGGGGGGGGGGGGGGGGGGGGGGGGGGGGGGTATGCCCCCTCTTTTTTCCTTTATGGAGAGTCTCGCCCCTGCATTCCACAGTGTTGACTAAGAAAACAAACAGCCGGCATAAAACACATCGGAGATCGCTAAAAGTGTTTAATGTCAAGTCTGCTTGCTTTTCCTATCAACTGGGGCTCAGATGTAATAGTCTACAGCTTATACTGACATAGTTTGCCCTTGGATAGGGATTGTTTCTGTCATAGTTGTCGCGGTTTTCCCTTGCCGTTCAAACTGCAATTTTTTTTTTAATGACAGTGTGAATCATCGCTACTGCTAGCAAAGAAATGTTTTTGCCAGTCTTGATAATCTTTGATCAATGAGAAATTTCTTGACCTGTCTTAAGGGGGGGGGGGGGCTGTGTGTGCGTGCGTGCGTGCGTGTGTATATGTGTGTGTGCGTGCATGTGTGTGTGTGTGTGCGTGCATGTGTGTGTGTGTGTGTGTGTGACAGTAGAGTTGTGAGTTGTGACGTGAACAGATAAGGGATCAGCTATCTGCCAGTTCACGTGAGAAATCAGGCCTGGGGGCAGTTTTCTGTGTGGGAGACTGTTTTCCTTTGTATTGAATATTTCAGGTTGGGGGGGGGGGGGGGGGGGGGAGGGGGGGGGGAGTTGATAGACTACATAATAAGTGGGCGGGGAAGCACAGCTTAGATATTATCGTTTATGTTACATTTTGTTTCGTATTGGTTCCTATTCATGTACGCAACACTCACGCGCGCGCGTGCGCACACGCGCGCGCGCACACACACTCACACACACACACACACACACACACACACACAACACACGCCATGTCAAGCTAATTTAGTAGAGGTAAGTTAAAAATACGAATTACGTAGGTTCATCCGTCCAGTAGGACTGACAGTGACCGTGTCTTACGTCACGGCAGGTTGATTAGGGAGAGATAAGTTAACAGTACAAAGTATGTAGGTCACCATCCTATAGCACTGACTGTGACATGTCTTACTGGTTGCAGATTGACCATCCTATAGCACTGACAGTGACCATGTCTGTCTTGTTGCAGATTCACCATCCTATAGCACTGACAGTGACCATGTCTTACTGGTTGCAGATTCACCATCCAGTAGCACTAACGGTGACCATGTCTTACTGGTTGCAGATTCACCATCCTATAGCACTGACAGTGACCATGTCTTACTGGTTGCAGATTCACCATCCATTAGCACTGACAGTGACCATGTCTTACTGGTTGCAGATTCACCATCCTATAGCACTGACAGTGACCATGTCTTACTGGTTGCAGATTCACCATCCTATAGCACTGACGATGACCATGTCTTACTGGTTGCAGATTCACCATCCTATAGCACTGACGATGACCATGTCTTACTGGTTGCAGATTGACCATCCTATAGCACTGACAGTGACCATGTCTTACTGGTTGCAGATTGACCATCCCCATAGCACTGACAGTGACCATGTCTTACTGGTTGCAGATTGACCATCCTGTAGCACTGACAGTGACCATGTCTTACTGGTTGCAGATTGACCATCCTGTAGCACTGACAGTGACCATGTCTTACTGGTTGCAGATTGACCATCCTGTAGCACTGACAGTGACCATGTCTTACTGGTTGCAGATTGACCATCCTATAGCACTGACGGTGACCATGTCTTACTGGTTGCAGATTGACCATCCTATAGCACTGACAGTGACCATGTCTACTGGTTGCAGATTCCACCCTGGCCTCTACGTGACTGCACTGCACCACTGCCGGACTTCACTGTCTGAAGAAGCGCAAGAGGGGGGGGGGAGGGAGGGCGAGCAGATGGGAAGAGGGGTGGGCAGGGTGTGTGAGAGAGGAGGGACAACTCATCAACCAGTTGGGTTGTTTCGTCTCATTAGAGAGTACGAAGATTCGATGAATTCCTGAGTGCTGGGTTTTCCTTGCTGTCTTGTCGTTTTGTTTTCCAGCCATCAACCGCCAGGGGTAGGGGGGTTAATGGGGAGAGAGAGAGAGAGAGAGAGAGAGAGAGAGAGAGAGAGAGGTGATAAGGAGGCAGGTGTTAGCAGTAATCCTGTGCACATGTGAGAACAGCAAACAGATCGTTATTTCTGCCGCCGTGTCATTTCGAAAGATGTGTGACTGCCATTGACAGTGACAACAATTCTGATGCACAGGCAGTGGGGGGGGGGGGGGGGGGGGGGGGGGGGGGGGAACGTGCTGTCATGGCTGCAGTCATTGTACAACAGGACAACGACCACCGTGAATCGCCCTCACTGACACTGGGGTCATGCAGCTGACCTAGGTAATAGCCACTTCCACAAGCCCCCTTACCCTTCTCCCCACCTCTCTCTCTCTCTCTTACAAAACATTGAAGGCAGAAGAAGAGAACCCTCACCCCCCCCCCCCCCCCCCCCCACCAGCTGTTTGCATCCGTGGTGAGGTGGGACCGTCTGTTGAACAGCAGTGATTCTGTGCCATTCCACACCACAGCCCACACTCCACTCGTGCGGAGCTCTGACCAGCCGTAGGCTGTGACGTCATTTCCCTGGGACAACAACAGTGACGACCTCAGCACTTACACCGGGGAGCGAGTATAGCGTCGATTGTGTATGTGTGTGTGTGTGGGGGGGGGGGGGAGGTTGTATATTGTATTGATTTCTTTTTTTCTTTTTCTTTTTCTTCTTTTTTTTCGCACGCAGTGATCAAATACTGATGGACCATTGATGTATCCAGTACATCAGCTCCTTGTCCCTTTCTGGGGAGACTGGATGCAGATCAGACCCACACCAAGCGTTAAACCTCAACGTGATTAAACGTCTAGTGTGGTGTAAGGTCACCAAACAGACGCCAGCCAAGCTTTGACAATGGATACGTTTCTGTGTGAACACTGACACCACCTCTCTGGTACAGAAAGGCCAGCCATCAGAGGCCGTGGGTGTGGAAGCGGCAACAGGTCACAGCCTTTTGTGAAGAGGTCCATACAACGAATGCCCCACCAAACCTGCCCCCTTCGCTGTGTGCATGAGAAAAACCCTTAGCTTTCAACGAAGCCATCACAGAATCAACGAAAAATGTGAAGGTGGTGGAAGAATTCCATTTTTCTCCAGGAAAAACCGTACGGGACTAATCGTCTTCACCGAAAATGTCATGAACAAATAATCCTCCAAACATGGTCAAAACTATTCTAGCTTCTGCATCAAAGACGGGTCTACAGTTCGAAAACTGTTTGCGGGCATATGGGTCATTCTTCACAGGCAGTTAACGGACATTGTGTCCGAAGCTTTGTCCAGTGCCCAGTCTTCTGGCTCTGTCTGTCCCTAGGCCTGTGCTGTTTTTTGTCCGCTTGCAGACTGGAGACCTGGAAACGGGGAGCAAGGTGCTGTGCTGGTTTTGTCCGCTTAGCATGCAGAATGGAGACCTGGAAACGAGGAGCAAGGTGCTGTGCCGATGTGGGGAGACAGGAGCCGATTCAAATGATGTAACGGAGTTTCCAGATAGACTGCTGACCGGCGTGACTCAGTGTAGTACCCAGGGCCTACAGTACCCAGGGCCTACAGTACCCGGGGCGTACAGTATCCAGAGCCTACAGTATCCAGGGCCTACAGTATCCAGGGCCTACAGTACCCAGGGCCTACAGTATCCAGAGCCTACAGTATCCAGGGCCTACAGTACCCAGGGCCTATAGCACCCAGGGCCTACAGCACCCAGGGCCTACAATACCCAGGGCCCACAGTATCCAGGGCCTACAGCATCCAGGGCCTACAGTACCCAGGGCCTACAGTACCCAGGGCCAACAGTAAGCAGGGCCTACAGCATCCAGGGCCTACAGTACCCAGGGCCTACAGTAAGCAGGGCCTACAGTACCCAGGGCCTACAGCACCCAGGGCCTACAGTACCCCAGGGCCTACAGTAAGCAGGGCCTACAGCACCCAGGGCCTACAGCACCCAGGGCCTACAGTAAGCAGGGCCTACAGTACCCAGGGCCTACAGCACCCAGGGCCTACAGCACCCAGGGCCTACAGTAAGCAGGGCCTACAGTACCCAGGGCCTACAGTAAGCAGGGCCTACAGCACCCAGGGCCTACAGTACCCAGGGCCTACAGTAACCAGGGTCTACAGGATCCAGGGCCACACGAGACGGGTCGTTGTTTGCCATCCAGGACTTCCATAGGAAAAAGGATTCCAGGACAACTGGCATCAACTTTAGTCTTGTTTCTTTCTTGCTTTGTTTTAGAGAGGGAGAGAGATGGTGTGTGTGTGTGTGTGTGTGTGTGTGTGTGTGTGTGTGTGTGTGTGTGATAATGATGGTAATGATGATTCTGTCGACCCACGCTGCCATAGCCACTGACAGTTTCAGTTCCAGTGTGTAGGGAAGCGTGTCCGCGCCGAGTGGTTTGAAGTGAACCATGTTGTGATGTGTGAATTGATGAGGCTGCCGCCTTCCATGTTGTGATGTGTGAATTGATGCGGCTGCCGCCATGGTCCTGGATGTGACCATGCTGTGTGTTCTGCTCTGGTCCTTTGAACAGCATCAACTCCCTCACAAACCCCCCCCCCCCCCCCCCCCCCCCCCCCCCCACCACACACACACACACACCCTCTTCCTGTCTGTTCTTTTATCCCTGGTAGTCTAAAAGTAAAGCATTGGCTTCTGTGGTTGATTTTTTAACGCAATGCATCGCATTTTTTTCAAACACATGTCTACGATTTATTTTTGTGTGTCTTGGAAAGGGCGAGATTTTTATCTTTCCTGTTTGAGTGTGGATTGTAAATTGTGGTTGTCACAGGACTTGTATGTAAATGGGATTCCTCAACTGTCTGCGGTGCCTGTTTTTCATTGGCTGCCAGTGAACTCTGACCTCTCCGCTGCCATGGATGGACAAAGTGCAGCTTGCCATGCAAACCAGCTTTTGTCTCTTTTGTTTTTAATTGTGGTTCAGAGGGATGCTCAGAGTTCGATTTGATGATCGTGTGCCAGACGGAACTGTCTCCTCAGACCACGCGATCGTGACGATGCGCTTTCTGGCACTAGTGATTGACGAAAACCTCCAGGTTGATCAGATTGTCTGGTTTGATTGTTTGCCATAGAAATCTTCCTGATTTTACCGTCTCCGTTTTACGCCCACGTGATAGGTGCGCCATTCTTTTTTTAAACTTTCAGAATCGTCAATTTGTCCATTTTACTTGCCAGATGATGATGACGATGATGATAACGATGATGATCGTTGTTGTTGTTGTTTGTGGTCGTGATTCTGTTCACTGTCATTGACTTCATTGCCTTTCAGAGTCAAACTGCCAATTTTTTTTTTTTGGAAGGGGGGGGGGGGGGGGGGGAGGGGTGTGTGATGGTGATGAGGTTAGGAGGGAGAGAGGTGTTTGATAGGTTAATGTTCAAACAATTTCAAACAATTTAGCAAACGGAATGTTTCTTCCCATTGGAATGATGTAAAACCACGCACTGCTTTGAGCGCGAGGGGTGAGGAGGGTTTTTGTTTTAAAATCTTTGAGTGTTTCTCACACGTGTTTGAGTGAGTCAGAGAGACTCTTTTGAGTGGGGCAGAGAGACTCCTTTGAGTGGGGCAGAGAGACTCTTTTGAGTGGAGCAGAGAGACTCTTTTGAGGGAATGAATAAGAAAACGTTCGTCCTTTTCCTCGTTCTTTTGACTTGGAATGTTTGACGGTGTGTGTGTGTGTGTGTGTGTGTGTGAGAGAGAGAGAGAGAGAGAGAGAGAGAGAGTCGGTGTGTGCGCGTGCATGTGTGTTCCTTCACTTCCTTGTGAATAGTATCTTCAACCCCAGAGGGCGTGCTGCGTGATCAGAGGCGTTGGACATAGTCAAACAGGATTGACATAGTCAAACAGGATTGACATAGTCAAACAGCATTGACATAGTCAAGCAGGATTGACATAGTCAAACAGGATTGACATAGTCAAACAGGATTGACATAGTCAAACAGGATGACGCTGTGGACAACAATGAAGAAAGCTGACGCAGGGCAGACCTCACCCTTCTATCCAGCAACTAAAACCAAGGCGACTAGTGCAGTGTTCGCCCAGAATGCTATTGTGGAACAGTTCCATACTTCATAAGAAGTTCGTCAGGGCTGTCTTCTATCCCGCACACATTTCAACATCTTCCCGGAACGCATCACAACTGGCGCCCTTGAAGCTCCTGTCAGCACTGGAAGGAGAACCATCACGACCCTTTTCTTTGCAAGTGATATGGATGGCCTGGACAGCGAGACCTGGCCAACACGTGTTCAACGAGTGGCTGAAACATCAATGAGACATGCCGTGGAAAATCAGCGCCAAGGAGACCAAGCCCATGGCCAGCTACACCACCGCAGTTGAAACTTCTAGGACTCTCTCTCTCTCTCTCTCTCTCTCTCTCTGTGTGTGTGTGTGTGTGTGTGTGTGTGTGTGTGTGTGTGTGTGAGCGTGCCTGACACCGTTGCGTTGCTGACTAACCAGTCACGCTGACGTCAGAATTGGGTTGGAGGCGGGGAGGGGAGGGGACAAATTCTTTTGTCTTGTCCTCACGCATGTGATAGCTCGACGCTACCTGTAACAAGTGAGAACGACATTAATGACGGGAACAAAGACAGTCAACAGCTTTGCACTCAACTGCCTCTTTAAACACGCACCGACTAGGCTGACAGCGAACTATGGTTACAGTCGGGGGGGGGGGGGGGGGGGGGGGGGGGGGGGGGGGGGGGGGGGGGGCAGAAAGGCTGAATGTGTAAACTGAACCCCTCTCCTATGCCTCTCTTCCCTTTCTCACCCTTTGTACCACTAATATTTTTAGACCATTCCATCTGTTTATTTAAATCGTCATGCGCGCGCGCGCGCGCACACACACACACACACACACACACACACACACACACACACACACACACACACTTCCTGTTGGAGACGCTGTTGCTGAGCATGACATGATTACAGTGACTGTTCCTATATTCCCTTTCTTAATTCCTGTGAGTCTTCGTTCTTTCTCTTTTCTTCCTAACAAAACAAAAATCGGTGTTTTTGTCGGCGCACCTTGTTGAAATGCTATACGTCTTGTCACAAAAAATGCTGATCTCATTATTGGAGATGGACTGTTGTTGGATGAGCAAAATTCACAAGTTTTCCAGATCCCGAGGCGAGTTTGACACAGGTCAAAGGTTTCCAAGACCGAAGGGTCGTGGCAGTACCAGTACAGGAATGACTGGTTTGATGTGGCCTACAGGAAGTCACTATGCCAATGTATAGAATGACTGGTTTGATGTGGCCTACATGAAGTCACTATGCCAGTGTATAGAATGACTGGTTTGATGTGGCCTACAGGAAGTCACTATATGCCAGTGTATAGAATGACTGGTTTGATGTGGCCTACATGAAGTCACTATGCCAGTGTATAGAATGACTGGTTTGATGTGGCCTACAGGAAGTCACTATGCCAGTGTATAGAATGACTGGTTTGATGTGGCCTACATGAAGTCACTATGCCAGTGTATAGAATGACTGGTTTGATGTGGCCTACAGGGAAGTCACTATGCCAGTGTATAGAATGACTGTTGATGTGGCCTACATGAAGTGACTCTATGCCAATGTATAGAAGGCGATTCCTATGAATGGTTGGGGGAGAGAGTTTTTGACATGGTTATTTGTTAGTTGGCTGGCTGCATTGTGAGCAAATGCGCGAGCGGACTTTTGTGTGTGTGTGTGTGGGGGGGGGGGGGGGGGGGGGATGGATGGATGTGTTTTATTGCTGCGATGGTGTTGTACTCCACATTTCT